>JAUJYZ010000940.1:0-42500 GCA_033675265.1 Actinostola sp. cb2023 | reverse complement strand
TTTGCAATTGCTCTCACTCTCTCAATATTAATATATAACATATAGTTTCCTCTTCTTAACAAAGGATTTTGTAACCTCTCACTTGGTATTTTCTTGATTAGTTTTCCCTTGATAGATATAACGTTGGTTACATAATCCTTTGGTTTTCCCCATATTATAAAGGTGCGACCAATACAAAATTGTCATTATAACCATTAGAATATAACGTTAGGTTACAGCGTTTTTATCTTTTTATCATTTTTATCTCGTTTAAACATTTACAATATATTGGACCAGTCAGAAGGTCATTTATTTTTCTCCTAACCCGGAATCCTAAGAAATCGCGCGTTCTGATTGGTTGTTGAAGCGGGCGGAAGTTTCTATATCTGACCACGGTAATCCTAAGAAATCGCACGTTCTGATTGGTTGTTGAAACGGGCGGAAGTTTCTATATCTGACCACGGTCTAGCGCACGAAACTCCGACGGCTGGAAACTGAGCCTAACCACGGTTCCGGTATCCTAGCATACCGGACTGCACTTCAATAACACAATTTGAAGAAAAATATGTTTTCTTTCTTTTTTGTTTTGTTTGTTGTCTTTTTCTTTTTATATGTCTTTTTACTTCCTCCGATTATCCAAAAGCCGGATGACTTTATCTCATTGTGAGTGATTCCGCGTCCTTGGTGTGCGGTTCTTTTATGGAAGTGTCGAATTATCATACTCGTTACGTGTCCCTTTCGTGGAACGATGACTGGATGCTTGGCTTCGTAGGGGAGGCTGGCATGTCTTAGTCGCCCGCCTACTCTAAGGAGACCTTCTTTGTCCAGGAAGGGATCGAGACGGTAGAGTGAGCTTGACTGTCTCATTGACTTCTTGTGGTCCTTTGTTGCTTTGCGGTCTTCAGGCTCGCGATGTGCGTTATTGCTGCTCAAAATCCTGACTTCGTCCTGGAAAGCTTCATTTTGGACAAGTCGCATCATCTCTCGTTCTGCACAGAGGATGTCACTTGTGTTTGCAGGAACGTAATTGTTGTCTTCTCGCTTACCCTTCTTTGCGTTTTGGCTGTCGGTGCTCTCGGCGTTCTTCTGTTCTTGTTGGTTGATCTTTGAACGCTTGAACCTTCGTTGGTAGCGAATGATTACAGCTACAGATCTTTTAGCGCGATGCCAATCCGAGAAATACTCTAGCCGGTCAAGAAGATTGGAGTATTCCTCGATCTTGGTAGCAAATGTTGAGACTTTCTTAACTTCTGGGTCTTCCATGGAGATGTCTGAAGTCTCTTTTGGCGGTGGATGTGTCGTGGTAGAGTTCCACAGGAACTCTGGTCCGTTCCACCATCTGTTACAGTTTACCAAATCTTGGGCGTGGAGACCTCGAGAAGCGTCATCAGCAGGGTTGTTGCTCGTTTCGACGTAATGCCAATCATGCGGTGAGGTTTGATCGCGTATCTGTTGAACGCGATTGGCAACAAAAATATGGAATCGTCTTGCTTCGTTGTTGATGTATCCCAGGACAACCTTGCTATCGGTCCAGAACAATTCGCTTGGGTTAAGGCGGTTCATCTCATTTCGTAGTAGCTGGCTGACTTTGACAGATACCAGGGCAGCCGAGAGTTCTAGTCGTGGGATGGTGATTGGCTTTCGCGGGGTTACGCGAGACTTGGACATTACAAGAGAGCAGTGGACTTGGTTTTCAACGTCAACAAGTCTCAGGTAAGAGCACTGACCATACCCGTCGTTACTGGCGTCTGAGAAGTGATGTAGCTCCGCAGACTTTACGGTCTTGAAGTTTCGTGGCTTGTAACATCTATCTATGTTCAGAGCAGATAAAGCATGAAGCTCGGTTCTCCATCTCTCCCACGTTGGTCTGAGTGTATCAGGAATTCTTTCGTCCCAGTCTACACCATCATGGCATAGGGATTGCAGTATTCTCTTTCCTAGTAGAATGACCGGTGCGACCAGTCCAAGGGGATCAAACACTGAGCTGACGGTGGCCAATATCCCTCTTCTTGTGAAGGGTCGATCTTTCAATACTATTCTGAACTGAAGAGTGTCGGATTCGACGCACCATTGTACACCAAGTGCTCGTTCTATTGTGAGGTTGTCTTTATCCATATCGAGGTTCTTTATGCCATCTGCTCGTTCAGGTTGAGGGATGGTCTCAATTACTTCCTTGGAGTTTGATATAAACTTGTGAAGGCGGAAGCCTCCTTTCTCGCACAGAGCCTTGGTGTCTTTGATGAGATCGATGGCTTCTCCTACTGATGGCACGGACTTCAGCCCATCATCCACATAGAAGTCTTCTTTCACAAATTCGGCTGCTTTGTTGCCGAACTCTTCTGGGAAGTCGTCAGCGGCTTTCTTTAATCCGAAGTTTGCACAACCTGGTGAGGAGACGGCGCCGAACAAGTGTACCGTCATTCTGAACTCCGCTGGCTCGCTTTCTGTGTTGCCATCCTCCCACCAAAGGAATCGAAGATAGTCTCGGCATTCCTTGTTGACCTTTACTTGATGGAACATCTTCTCTATATCGCACATAAAGGCGATCGGCTCTTGACGAAATCTGAAAAGTACTCCTACGAGATTGTTCGTCAAGTCAGGGCCTTGCAACAGCTGTCTGTTCAGGGATTCGCCGTTGTACGTGGCGCTGCAGTCGAAGACGACTCTAATTTTCCCGGTTTTTTTTGGGGTGATAAACTCCATGATGTGGGATGTACCATACCTTGCCATTGGCTAGTGGGACTTCGTTGCTTGGTACTCGTTCAGCGTGGCCACTGTCAATGATGTTCTTCATAAATGAGACGTAGTCCTTTCGATATTGTGTGTCGTTCTGTAGTCTCTTTCTTAGATGCAACAGTCGTTTCATTACCATGGTCTTGTTGTTTTCTAACAAAGTAATGTCGTTCTTGAATGGCAGGGGCATTTCGTAATGTCCGTCATCTAGTTGGTGGATTTCTTTTCCAACGATCTTAAGAAATCGCCGATCTTCGTAGGAAAGGGTTCTTCCATCTGTTTCCTTCTCGTTGAAGTCCATCTCGAACATTTTGCTTACTTGCTGAGGGTTTAGTACCTCCTTTACTTGGGTTTGACATGCGAAGTAGCAGATCTTTTTGTCTTGAGGGATTTTAATTTCTTGTGCGATCGTCTGATTCGTTGAAATCTCGCTTAGGTCGTCATTGTCATCGCAGTCCTTTGTGTTGATTACTCCAATGATTCCCCATCCGAGAGCGGTTCTTTCGCGTAAGGCTCGTCGTCCTTTCCTGGGATTATTTCGTGTGGTTTGATTGCTCTAGTGCAGTTGAGGCCAATTAAGAGGCCGATTTCTACATCTCCTCTGTAGGGCATCAAGTCATTCGTTATCCGCTTGAGGTGAGGCCACTTTAGGGCGGTCTCTGGTCTTGGGATCTGACTCCTCCTGGCAGGGATGACTTCTCTTGTGTACACTCTAGGCATGGGTATGTCTTTCTCTTCCCTCACGCCTCTTACGGTGAGACCGGTGATCTTCTTGCTTTGGATTGTTTCTTGTCCAAGCACAGTTGCTAGTTTGATACTGACTTCAGGACCGTTGACTCCAAGTTTGTTGAGTGTCGAATCTCTGATGAAACATGCATCAGATTGTTCGTCTAGTAAGGCATACACCATCAATTTGTTATCAGGGTTGTCGTCATGACAAAGCCATACAGGAACAATAAGAGAATGAGATGAGGCAGCTTCATGACTCTGCATGCGTCTTACTCCTACACGATGAGTAACTATGTTCTCAGGAGCCTTACTGACCTGTTCAGCTGTAGTATTGCTGTTTGGCTTATAGGAGTAGTCATGGAGGCTTGAAGGGTGAGATCCCTCGCAGACTTGACAGGTTTTCTTCTTTCTGCACTGTCGGCTCTTGTGACCGTATCGTAGACATCCCCAGCACAAGCCTTTGTTACGAGTCATCTCCTTTCTTTCTCTGAAATTCAGTTTGAGGAAATCTTTACATGTGTCTAGGTCGTGAGCGTCTTTGCACAAGGGGCAGGTATCTTGTTTGGTTTCTTTCTTTGCTCCATCTGCTGTGCTCTTTACTTCAGTTGCAAAGCTGCTCACGGTAGTGTCTCTTTTCCTAGATGGTGCAACACTAGTTCTTACTTTACCTAGTTCTTCCTTTCCGTCTCCGCTCTTGGGTAACCGTAGGGAGGTTACCGGATTGCATGCGATTCTAGCTTCCCCTTTCAGGAATTTACAGAACTCCGTGAACGGTGGATAGCTACCCGTCCTGTGAAGAGTTGATTTTTCATCTTCCTCGTTGTCCTCGCAGTCTTCGTCTGTGATCCATCTATCGACGATGCGACTCCATCGCGCAACCAGATAGCTTGGGAGTTTCTTCAGCATTCTTTGATTTTCGTCTGGATCATTTAAAACGTTGAGGTACTTTATCTCCTCCATCGCTGCTTTGCAATGCTCAAGGAAGTCTGAGAACTTTCTAAGGCTTGGGCCATCGTAGGCTGGGATTCTGGGCCAGTCATTGATCCTTTTACGATACGCATCAGAGATGAGAAAGGTATTTCCGAATCTGTTGCGTAATAGTTTCTTTGCCTTCGAGTAGGCATTCTCACTGTTCAAAGGGAGTAAACCACCGATGGCTTCTTTAGCTTCGCCGCCTGTATATCTCCCAAGGTAGTACAGTCTCTCTGATGGTGAAGTGGTTTGGTTCTCGATAAGGGTCTCAAATGACTTCATCCACAGGGGAAAGCGGAGAAGGTTGCCATCGAAGACCTCGGGCTCCGGCCTTGGGAGGTTATCTCGTCCGTGTCGTTCTGAGAGCAAGTCTGCAAGTCGGGATATTGCGTCATTGTTAGAAGGCGTGGTAGGGGCAAAGTTCTCCCTTGGCGTTGGTTTTTTCGCGTTTGATTCGTTGATCGATGAGGACTTTTGGTGGTCACCAGGAGACGATGTCGCCGTACCGTTGGGAGGCGTCTTCACTCCTCCCACTTCTGAAGGAGTTAGCACGCTTAATTACGTTTCTAAGTACTCATGCAGAAGCTCGCTTCCACCACAGTCACTTGGGGGTGTTGCATTTTCGTCATCTTCTTCCCTTTTTACTTGGGCGAAAGCGGTGAGCTCGGCCTTAGCTATTGCCAGTTCCTTCATTATTCTCAACTTTTCCATTGTGTCCTGTTGTTTTCTCAAGGCAGCTGCATTTTCGCTTTCTAGGTAGAGAAACTTCAACTCTGCATCCAGTTTTGCAGCCTTGATCGTCACTTCGGCCTTTCTAGAAATGGATGAGCGAGACGAACTTAAACTAGCGTATGATTGACTCGTAGCTCGGGTCCGGTTAGACTTTACCGAACAGCGGTCGCTTTGGGAAGATAACAGATCTGCAATTGTGTTATTAAGCGTTTTGAACATTTCTTGGTTTTCTTTGTCCCAGCGGTCATATTCTGAGGTAACGGCTCGTTTGTCTTCTTCGTTGCTTAACTCATCCTCTATCCGATCTTGCTGATGGGTCAGCTCGTTGAAACACGTCTGCAACTCGTTTCTTTCTTGTCGCAGAGAGGCGATGTCTATTGTGTCCACGATAACAGCGGCTGATCTGTTAATCTGTTTTCTCCATTGTTTATAGGCTTTATTTCGATTGCTTCTTATCAGCTGGAGCTGATATTCTTTTCCCTTTTCTGTCTGGATTCTTGTCCGAGAATCAGTCTCTTTTTCGTTGTCTTTGTCGTCTTTGACATCGTCCATCGTTATTTAAATCTAGCTGTCAATGGTGATCCAACGCAGAGTTTTTACTATTACGGCTGGGGAACTCAAGGTCGTTCAAGGTCACCGTTGTTTCCCCGGGTTGGCCGTGGAGAAGGGTTTAGCAAGCAGTATACTGAGGCTCATCGTTCGTTTCTTTATTGAGTCACGTAAAAACTAAATTATAATAATAATAAAGATTAGAAAACTAAGGATTACAATGGTTTAACTAATACAATAGCAAGTTCACTTACTAGGCACGTGGCCGATCAATACTTCACGAGAAATACTATAAATTACATCATTTTCCATGTATATATAGATAATCAAAACTATTAGGTAGGTATGTAATTGATGGGTGATAATTTACCTCTTTCTCCTGTAAAATCGTTACGTTCAGTTATTCTGTAGTTCTTGATCGTTATTCCGTCTTATTACAACATAAGAGTGTCTGTCTAGCGATATATCTAATTACAAGCGGTTGATTGTGTGACACGTTCGTGAACGGAATCATATGTCTAACGTTAATTATATAATCAGTCGTATAGCCGTTACAATATATAATCATAAATGTACTGGTGGATATGATGAAGATGATCAATGATGGTGATACAAAGTTTATTGCTGTTGATGATGATGATGATGATGAAATATGATGACAATAATGAGTGTGATGATATTGATGATGATGACTCGACTTAAAAGCACGACGGCATTTCAAATGTTAGTTCGAGAACCATCAAGCCAAACGCTATTCGTGCTATGTTCGTTGCATTAAAGTGCGATGCGTACCTGTCTTGTGGTTCTTTTCTTCGTCTTTTGAACCGTTTATAATATACGATGACTGCCACGATTACTAAAATAACAAATATGCCAACGCCCAAACCTAATTTCTCAAGGACACCAAACCCTGAAATACAAACCATTACAAATGTTATCAATGTGATTGACAGAAGGGCATACAGTAGGTATACAAAAAACCTAATTGACTGACAGATATAGTTTGAACAAGTTCAATAATTATATATAGCACAACTAATCCTAGCACTGCTCAGCGGAAACTGATACATTAACTAATGTCATTTACAAAAAAAGCTGAGATTTAAAGAAAATAAGCGGGAAGGCCTGTACAACTGAACTAGGTATATTATTCGATGCTGGTTTGGTTCTTACGAATAAAAAAATACTTATAACTAGGTAAATTAGTCCATGCTCGGTATAGACCGAATGCAATAATGGCGTCCAATTTCAATTGCCATTGTTCTGGACTGAGTAGCCTCGTGTTTATGTGGAAATACAAGAGCATTTTCACCTGTATAATGACGATAATTTAATGTGATACGTGGTTGCAGTATATATTTTAAAGAGGGTCTTTCGTCATCATATGCTGCTACCTGTGCGGCGATAGTCACCTGTAGCAAAACACGTCATACTGATTGACTGACTGACTCACTCACTCGGACTGACTGACTGACTGACTGATTGATTGACTCACTCGGACTGACTGACTGACTGATTGACTGACTGATTGACTGACTGACTGACTGACTGACTGACTGACTGACTGACTGACTGACTGACTGACTGACTGACTGACTGACTGACTGACTGACTGACTGACTGACTGACTGACTGACTGACTGACTGACTGACTGACTGACTGACTGACTGACTGACTGACTGACTGACTGACTGACTGATTGCCTGACTGACTGACTGATTGATTGCCTGACTGACTGACTGATTGACTGACTGACTGACTGATTGACTGACTCACTGACTGATTGCCTGACTGACTGATGATGCCTGACTGACGTTTGACTGACTGATTGCCTGAAAAACTGCAGGAAGGCAGGCAAACGCAATGAGAGAAAATAACTTAGAAGAACCACTTACAATATATATAAACACGGGGCAGGGAATAGTCCCCTGCAAGCTCATGTATTTTGGCGCCTACCTTCACTGGACTGTTCCTGTCGCCGTCTACCTTCACCGTCTAATAGAGAAAGATATATCATTAATAGTTATAGAATCATCATCAGCGTTACTTGTTGCTATGGCAATATTGTTATGGTCATATGGATCAGTAAGTAAGTAAGTTTTATTGTGAAAAGTATTCTAGTTTTTTTTTTTAAACCCTGCAGTGTTAAAAAAAACAACTGTATTGTACAAAATAAGTTGTATCAGTTCGTGTTATATATGCTTTGTAAATAGACTTTGTAATGAATCTTTATTTGACATTAAACCTTATTAAATAAATAAAAAAGTAAGTAAGTAAGTAAGACTTTATTTAAAGAGGGTAACACGTGTACAACAATAACAATGCCATCTTGTTTGTGCTTAGTTTGTCGGATGAATTCGAATCTGGGGCGAGCAGCAATTAGTCTCCGATATAACTCCATCACTACAGAAAACCCGTCAGTCAACTTCAAGTCAGGCAAATTCCGCCATTGAATTGTAATTCACGTTCCCCATCACTTTCACCTAATCAGGATAAGGAGAACCCAAACATCCCTCGTACCCATGCTCCTCTTCTACCTACCCAGTTTTTTTGATTTGGTGTCATCACCTACCTCTAAGATGAAAGACGATGTGTCTCTACAAGATGGTAGGATATTAACGCGGATATCATTCGCTGCACAAGAAATCCTCAAAGTCTTCTTTTTCGTGTTTAGTTTCTCATCCTCAACTCGGATTGTGAAGTTATTTGTTTCTTGACGTACAGCAAAATGGACTAATGAACGATTAGAATGGTAGTCACGTGGTAGTGCTGCGTATTGTGTTCTGCACCTTTGAAATCAAGAAAAGATAGCAACATACATAACATTTACATAAACGTAATAATTACAGTTTTGTTATTTGCCTGCCTGCCTGCCTGCCTGCCTGCCTGCCTGCCTGCCTGCCTGCCTGCCTGCCTGCCTGCCTGCCTGCCTGCCTGCCTGCCTGCCTGCCTGCCTGCCTGCCTGCCTGCCTGCCTGCCTGCCTGCCTGCCTGCCTGCCTGCCTGCGATATGTTTGTTTATTTGTCACTCTGTACCTTCTATCTACCAACATTGTTTATACTTACATAATAGTACTGGAAGTGAAAGTTGTTGCTCCACTACGTCGTATCGTAACTGCTACACGACCATCCACGCTCTTATGTGGTGAAACCTTCTGACAGTCAACATTAACTGCAACAGACGAGTTAATATATCCGTTTGTTCAAATGTGATAGTTATATATGTCTTTCTGTCTGTAATTGGGTAAGTGTCTGTTTTATATTAGGAATTGTTGGCACTTTTCTTGGAACATGACTCAACCAATTGAAAGTAAAACCATGGGTCCTTAGTAAAACGCTTTGCATGCTTGTTTTTTTGATTGATGACACGAACTTCAATTCAAGTATATTTTAACTACAACTATTCAATAACACTCCCTTGTGCACAGACTGCTCATAGTCTCCTCACTCCTTCCTATGCTCTTTCCTCGTACACTACTACTACTACTGATTCTCCTAATTTTAAATAATAAAAGGTGTCTATCTATCTATCCTTTCTCGTGGGGCCAGGAGGCAGTAGAGCGTGCCCAAGGAATCGAACGGCCTACTCGTGACTCACCATCGTCACTTCTTATCGTGACAGTGATTTCTGATTTCCTAGGTCGAACATTGCTGTTCACTCCAAACAACCTGACTCTGAAGGTTTTGTCGTTCTCTACAGTTCTGCCATTCACCACAGTGCAAGCGGTGACGTTTCTTGATGTTTCGTTGACTTTAAACTCAATAGAGCGAGTGTGCGATCCCATGCAGTCAGCACTTGTAGCGCTCACAAACTCCAATCCAATTCTAAGAAGAAGAGGTCTTAGAAGGCTTCTGGGTAAATATGACTTTGAACGTTCAAAATTCCTCAGTAAAAACTCACCTGACCGAGGAGACCTGTGATATTTTACCAAGTCTTTTGATCGTTACAACCACATTTCCACAATTCTCAAGTACGACCATGTTTTGTACATCACCGAAGAAAAACGTATCTAGAAACAAGAAGCAAGGTAACGTGGATGAACTCGTGGAAAAAAACCGGCAGGATAAATTGCTGATGCCTAGTTTGTCTGTGCCCTGCTTGACAGGTTTGGTTCTTTAAGTTTTCTTTTTCCGCGAAGAAAAGAAAAGAAGGAGGCACCTGTCAAGCAGGGTAGGCTGGGATCTTTCGAGAAACACTGGTGGAAGCCGAATTGGAAATAGAGACCACCTCTCAGTCGCCACTACATTACAAAAATATGGGAAGAAATACCCTTTTCAAATAAAACAAAGAAGTTCCAAGAAAGAAAATAATAATAATAATAATAATAATAATAATAATAATAATAATAATAATAATAATAATAATAATAATAATAATAATAATAATAATAATAATAATAATAATAATAATAATAATA
Source organism: Actinostola sp. cb2023 (assembly GCA_033675265.1). Classification (NCBI taxonomy): domain Eukaryota; kingdom Metazoa; phylum Cnidaria; class Anthozoa; order Actiniaria; family Actinostolidae; genus Actinostola; species Actinostola sp. cb2023. The sequence continues at coordinate 32,388 of JAUJYZ010000940.1, read as the reverse complement.
ATAATAATAATAATAATAATAATAATAATAATAATAATAATAATAATAATAATAATAAATAATAATAATAATAATAGTCGACGTTCTTATTATATAGCGCATTTCACATTCGTCCCAATCAATGCGCTTTACAACCGATGGAGGACCGAGGAGAATACAAAATCATATCAGATTGTAATATAGACAAGTGTAGACATGTATCCTCCAACTCTATCGGCTGCAGAAGTTACTTTCTTTTAGTCCTTTGATATCTTGCCATATGATAACATTTCACATAATACAAATAAATATTTTTCAAGAGGAAGAGTTATGTTACTTTGTCCTCTTCTATGTTTTGAAATACGCCGTTTTAGCTATATATATTTTCCTCTGCGAATGTTTCTTAATTATTTCTACCGCCGATTAGAACTGTAATCCAGAAAAGAACTGTGAATATATCAATTGCATTGCATTGTACTCACTGTCATCGTCAAGTAGAGTGACGTTAAAACTCCTCGTGCCGTTGAAAGTCACAGAGGTATTGTCGTTTTCCAATGAAATCTGGAATGTCTTGTGCTCCAGTTCTCCCCATTGGTCATCTAACAGAACAATCCTGTTGTCTATTCTGCTTTCATTGGGCAGAAACGTAATGACGTCACATCCGGAAGTGACTGATGGAAAGTCATAGCGTGACTGCACGGGGTCACGATCAGTGGTTCTGCATAACCTGGATAAGAAATTGCGTGACAGGACATTATTTCGGTATCAAAATAGTCGCCGTACATTCTTTAGTTCTGTTGGATACACCTATTGCGTGACATACATATTGTTCGATATAATATGGCGAACGTATTGCGTGACACTACCTACCTGAAGGCACACTTTGCACCAAGATATCCAACACGACAAAGTTTGACCGCATAGAAACCTGCACTTTCTTGTACGTGTGTTTGGAACGGGAGACAGAAGTAGACATAGACTATCGAGGTAAAAACAGCAGTTTACAAAATAGTTGAGTACTTTCTACAAACTATTATACTACTGTTAAAGTGAAGGCGATGTCAATGTTGAATGAGAAGAGTGGCTCTAGATCTGGCACCCATGTAGGGTAGTTACCATGCTGAGCCACAGTTTGAAGTAGACGACTATGGCTTAGCCGGTTAAAAATTAAACTTGCTTTTGGGATAGAAAGCCTCCGCCGCCACTGTTAAGCCGCATCTACATGAACAAGTTTTCCTTAACAAGTTTTCCTTGACAAGGAAAAATTGGCGATGTTTTGCCGTCTACACGAGCAAGTTTTCCTTGTCAAGGAAAACTTGTCAAGGAAAACTTACTCGTGTAGACGCGGCTTTATTATACTTTCATATGCCACAAATACTCATTGGACCAAGGGATCGGGTTGTTACGTTTTCACTTTCCGTTTCACTGTACAGTGTACTTACAATCATCGTCTTGGATTCTAATCTCCACGTTATTGCAGGATGGTAACAGATTTACCCTCGAGTTGCTCGTAGAACAATTGACTTTGACGATTTCGTCTTTTTCAACCACTTCATCAACTTTAATTTTCACAGTGAAACTCTTTGTCTTCTCGCCAAAAGCAAAAACCACACTTGAACGGTTGTGGTCGTAGTCGCTGGGCTGTTTTGCAGTGTCATCTCGTGTCTCACACCTTAATTAACATACAAATTACAATTATTTTCGAAAAACTCGCTTCTTCCATCATCCAAGACACGATATTGATGCACTTCGAAAAATTATTGCATTATTTGGGGAAATCTATATCTTACCATTTAGTACCTATTACTGATGAGTGCGATTTTATTTATCTTTAAATATTTCATGTTACATGTTCGAGTTGTTTGTTGTTTTGGAAGACACATTATTTCCACACAATATTTCGTTTTTATCAGGTATTGAATTACCGGCCAGAATTTGCTTGCTTACCAAATTATTGAAGACAAAAGATCAGTTGCTCCTATTCGATAAATCACAACGGAAGCGGAACCGTCATCCTCTTTTACTGACACATTTCGGCATCCGATATTAACTACAAGAAAACAAAATAGTATATGTGGATGCCGTTTAATAGTAAACGTCAACTCCTCCTCATCCATATCATCACCCATTCCATCGCCCACTTCCCCACACACCCCTAACATGAACGCATTCCAGTATGGTGGATGCTGAGCCAGGGAGTTGGCGAGTACGGCGGCGCAAATAATTGGAGCAGGCATCTTGAAAATGTAACCAAGCCTTGTTATGTGTTGTTCTCTACCATGCTACGAGTTTTTTTTCACCGGCTTCTCCGGTTTTTCCTTCCTCAGCAAAAATCAACATGTGAGTTTATGAGTGTATAAATAAAATATCGAATGTAGTGGTAGTGAGTGTGAGTGCCAGTAGAAGAATAGCCACTTTGTGGAACTACTGAGTAAATATTTATGTATTATTTATGTATTTATGACAGCGTGACTAGTACGTATACTATGAACGCAAAGGCCTATTTTCCGGGTATTTCCATACTTACTATCATCATTTATAATCGTCACATTTTGATACGGAGGGAGATCTACACCAGAGTCACCAACTACACACTGCAGGTGGAAGTTCTCATTCCATACTTACTAGCATCATTTACAATCGTCACATTGTGATACGGAGGGAGATCTACACGCGAGTCACCAACTACACACTGCAGGTGGAAGTTCCCATTCCATACTTACTATCATCATTTACAATCGTCACATTTTGATACGGAGGGAGATCTACACGCGAGTCATCAACTACACACTGCAGGTGGAAGTTCTCATTCCATACTTACTATCATCATTTATAATCGTCACATTGTGATACGGAGGTAGATCTACACGCGAGTCACCAACTACACACTGCAGGTGGAAGTTATCATTCCATACTTACTAGCATCATTTATAATCGTCACATTTTGATACGGAGGGAGATCTACACGCGAGTCACCAACTACACACTGCAGGTGGAAGTTCTCATCATTCCATACTTACTATCATCATTTATAATCGTCACATTTTGATACGGAGGGAGATCTACACGCGAGTCACCAACTACACACTGCAGGTGGAAGTTCTCATTCCATACTTACTATCATCATTTATAATCGTCACATTTTGATACGTAGGGAGATCTACACGCGAGTCACCAACTACACACTGCAGGTGGAAGTTGTCATTCCATACTTACTATCATCATTTATAATCGTCACATTTTGATATGGAGGGAGATCTACACGCGAGTCACCAACTACACACTGCAGGTGGAAGTTCTCATTCCATACTTACTATCATCATTTATAATCGTCACATTTTGATACGGAGGGAGATCTACACGCGAGTCACCAACTACACACTGCAGGTGGAAGTTCTCATCCTTTTCGACGACTCTATCATCGTTAATTTGCACATTGATGTATTTCGATGTTTCGCCAGAATGGAAGTACAGGTACGTTGTGGAAGAGATTCGTTGATAGTCTACTGGGTGCTTAGCGCTGTCATCTCGGGTCCTGCACCTACGGTAGATATAATAATACGACATGATCCAGTGGCACGTACTGGCGTGCTTGCGGTTTTCCAAAAGCGCTCGCGGGCTCATCAATAAACAAAGATGGCGGACAAAAAGGCGAGGAATGAGGAAAGGATTAAAAGTGACGAGGAATGAGGCTTTGATCATACCATCAATTTTCGGCGAATCAGCAAAGCGATTTATCATTAAAGCCCAATGTCTAACGTGTTCCCTTCGCTCAGTTGGCCGAGATAATGTGCTTATATTTTTTATCATTACTCAATTCAACTCTGACTTCAGAGTAAATTCCAGGGCCCTGGCTCACTAAATGATGTATTTGTACTGCCTGGGTGGAACATTGTGCTTTTAAAAGATCCTAAATGTCATTTAGAAGTCTGTAATAGTTTTGTAATAGTATTCAGTTCGTAAGGGTCCTGTGATACCAAAAAAATGGTATTTTAAAAGAGTTTGATAAAAAGCAATAAGATACGTACAACATAATGGTAGACATGATATCGGTTGATCCACTACGGTGTATTCCAACTTTTGCTGTTCTGTTTGCTTCGTATGTGAAGACACCATCGTAATGGAATTTGACTAAACGATTGACAAGATTTCGGTATAAGATTTTGATCCTTTGATATAATTAAGCGATATAGAAGATGATGATGTATGTAATTTGTACTGTAGTAATGGCGTCGATGATGACAGTAATAGTGGCGATGGTGATTATGATGATGATGATGTCATTGATGGTAGTGGCATTGATGATGACGATCCATATAATTTGTAGTAATGGCGTCGATGATGACAGTAATAGTGGCGATAGTGATAATAATAATAATAATAATAATAATAATAATAATAATAATAATAATTATAATAATACTAATACTAATAATACTAATAATACTACTACTACTACTACTACTACTATAATAATAATAATAATAACAATAATAATAATAATAAATAACAAGAGAAAATGAGGTAAGAGAAGGAATCCCTGGTACCCCATCATGTGCCCCGTTAATTCTATTTTTAGATCGAAGCTATTTTTAGCTTTAGTTACCATGCCCGCGCTCTTGACTTGTAGAATTTTAAAATACTCAACCTTACCTTGGTTTTTCAGTTTCAAAAACTTTTTATTTTTTGCCATTACTGCGATTCTCAGTATTATGCGAACTCAGACATTCAAGCAGTCGGCTGGAACTTGGTTTTTCGCTGCCGTCAATCGACATAAAAAATCAGTAAACTTAAAAATATAAGTCAGAAGACCCACCAAATGGAAACCAAATATGATTTTGAGCTAAATTATGGATCATTTGGTCGAAGAATGTATTTAGTTTTGAATTCGTTTGAGTTTTGAATTTGATTGACGGGTAGCGAAAAACCAAGTTCCAGCCGACTGTTTGAATGTCTGAGTTCGCATAATACTGAGAACCGCAGTAAAAAGAAAAGCAAAAGACTACACAGCTTCTGCTCCAGTCCAAAATATAAACAAAGCAGTGGTCGCACGATTTCTATGATGTTTACATGCAAAGTCTGCACTGAATAAAAATACAAAACTGAGCGCAACAATATCGTCAACTCTCTGAGAAAAGGCCACAATTTAATTCTCTAAGATTCATTGAAGGATTTTACGAATAATCAGGCGAATTGAGCAAAATTAAGGTGCTACAAATATAAACTACACAACGATCAAAGTCAAAGCAATCACGAAAACAAACTCTAAAGTTAATGTGGTCTTACCAGTTACCGGCACTTGTATTCAACAATTACGAAGTCCAAGCGTTATTTTCAGGTTGGAAAACACGAAGGAAACTTTACAAGAGCCAACATCACCAAAACCTTGAAGCACCAGCCATATTGTGGACATGAAAATTTAATTCAACCATCTGTAGTCCTACAAGACGGCGGCTACAACAAAACGACTCCTTGGTCGGTTTTCTCTGTCGAAGGACATGGCAAACTGAAGCTGTTTTCCTCTATTTAGAATCGTCTCAAGTGTCCCAAATTCACAATAATTTCAGTCAAATCCCAAAAGGATAATTTGGTAAAATCCTTTATTGAGTTTTCGAAGTAAAAATTTGTAAAATGTTCGAGAAAGTTGAGAAGATTTTCTTCGCTCAATTTTGACTTTTCATTTCAAAGCCGTGCGTAACGGCCTGCGCGACCTCGCCTTATATGATCTGACCAATCACGTTCCGTTCTAAAGATAGATTGATTCTAAAAATAGAATTAACGGGGCACATGATGGGTCAAGAGCCCAATACCAGGGATTCCTTCTCTTACCTCATTTTCTCTTGTAATAATAATAACACTTTATTTAATGAGGATGTAACAGATGATGTCGTTGATGGGAGTGGCGGGTATTGATGATGGTGATCAAGATAGTGTACAATAATGTTGATAAAGGACTACCTGAAGGACATCCATATACTGCTACTCTCATCGATATGTGACCATACCAAGAAACAGGACGAAAGCGAACATATTGTGCAAAAAATGGTGTAGATAGTTTGTGGCTCACCACAGTGTAACGGTCAGTGTTTCCTTGGAATATCTTGGATTATAAAGCGATGATGCATTAAATAAATATACAATGATGTATGTGCCATATCTATCGGTCAGTCTTTATTAGCTACAATCAAAGACTTTTGCTCTTGAGACACTTATACTTTGACTAAAAATCTATAAGGTGTATGATGTATGTGCCATATCTATCGGTCAGTCTTTATTAGCTACAATCAAAGACTTTTGCTCTTGAGACACTTATACTTTGACTAAAAATCTATAAGGCCGGTTGACATTATTTGAAAGTTCCACCCCACCAACCCAACCCCCTCCCCCCCGTCCCCCGATTCAATATTGTATTTAAATTTCATGGAAATGAGTGCCCGTCGAAACAACATTGTACCGGGGTTAGGGGGTGTGGACAGACTTGAGTCGCGGTTGTCATTTGGATCATATGCTTTTTGTATTTTTCAAAATATATTTGTACATTTTGTGTTGGCAGTTTCAACGGTTGTGTCATATGCACTTTAAAGTGCATATAACATGAACAATTTTATTGGCCTCAATTATGCAGATTATTGGTAGTATCAAAGAAAACATAATCAATTTTCTGTGAAATGAATGCTTTGAAAGATATTTTCGAAAAATGCATCAGCTGTTATGACGTCACTTTGTTTGAAGAGCCTCAAAAATAACCAAAATTGTCATACTTTTGTCCGACCATAAGACAAAAACATAAACAGGTAAAGCTTTTAATTTTGTTGGTGTTTTTAAAAAGTATTATATCTGTACTTTTAATCCACTTCAAATTGTTTGTTGTTCTTTTTGTTTTCTAGCACAAAAGGCAATCGATATTTGCCATGATTTTAATGAAACCAGGGTGCGATCAAACAACGTGACGTCACACTTCGCAACATGTTTTTCACAAATATCTCTAAAAGCAATAATTTAATCAAAAACTCTTTGTGATATTATTATTTCCATCACTAATCTATAAAATGAAATAAAAAAAATTGTGTCATATGCACTTTAACAAACACGCGCACTTACTTTCGGAACCTTGGCAGCTTCATAATCTATAAATGACTTTCCGTGTACACTGTATTGTACAGTAAAGTTTGTAACCCATTGGTCCATGTCCATACGGCCTTGTGTCGACACTCTTGTAACTTTGGAGAAATGTCCCAAATCTACTTGAAGCCATTGGTTTCTGTCGTTAGAGCGCGCTGACCAGGCCCCAGTCCTTCCAGATCCTGGATTGTAATGCAACCTGGCATTAGCAGCAGCATGATTCAAATCCCATTCGCTTGAGGCAGAAAACTGGACGTCCTTCAGTGAGAACTCTGCTCCACACGGAGGGGTGGTAGGAATGACAGTAAAACCTGAAAAATTATGTAAATATTAAATAATCATGTTTTTATGCGTGAGAGATTATGGTGGGGTGGATTCATTTGGTAATGTTTGTTTTGTTGTAAGGTTACTGCGTTTTGATTTACGTTTGTTTACTTAAACTGCCTGCTTATTTGTCAGTTTGTTCGCTTTGTTCTAATTGTTTATTTGGTTCAGTATTATTTCAGTTGAACTCTGTGGAAGAATCTAACTTACGCTGTCAGCAATGGTGAAAAAATAACTGTTTATTTTTAAAAAGTGTCCAATGTGTTCTAGTGCTTGCGCACTAATTCTAATATTCTATGCATACAATTACTATCAAAACTTTTATAGTGGCCACTACAGCGTACTTACCATCCCGACATCCATAGAGTTCCATTCGAACAGCGATATATCTGTGCCATGTCTTGGGAATAAGCCTTAAATACCTTGCAATAATACTAGGATTAAGATCATGACCAACAGCAGTAGATCTATCTAATAAGCCTTAAATACCTTGCAATAATACTAGGATTAAGATCATGACCAACAGCAGTAGATCTATCTCTGTTTCCCGCTAAGGCGTATCCTTGTTCGTAGTCCTTAAAATGCCCTCCATCTAGACTATACTGCAAGCTATAGCTGGTCACCCATAGGTCCATATCCGGTCGGCCTTGCGTGACAACACGCGTGACATTTGTCACTCTCGCCAAGTCTACTTGTATCCATTGTCCAAGATCACTTATTCGTGCTGACCACGCGCCGGCTTGACTATGTAACCTCGCAATTGATGGGGAAAGGTTTATGTCCCACATCGAAGAGGCTGTGATTCGATTATTTGGGATTGCACCACTTTCCATACCAAGTGGAGATGCACACGAAGAGGCATTGTAGAATGCTTGTATGAAAACGATAACAATATCAAATAATTAAAATATATCATAGAGTTGCCATAACAACGAACATTGATAATGACAATTCTTTAAATTCTCTAAATAATAATGTCTTTAAATCTTTCTTACAATTATCAGTGTTCGTACTTTCTTTCATTTAAGGTGGCAGGGTGTTCTAAAATGTTGGTGTAGCAATAGAGTACGAGCGGTAACCATATGTAACAGTGATTGTTCTAACAGTTCCGATATGATATACACCTATTTCAATTATGTTAGTCCCCCAAAAAGATTGAAAGGTGCGACCCTGAAGGATCATGTTTTTTTGTATTTGCAGCCATGTTCTTCATGAACGTCTTGTACTAAACAAGAACATTGCGGTGAAGCAAATTCTAGTGACATTCAAAATGAGATGGCCGAATGTTTTGTCGAAATGTCAGGGAATTCAGGTAGAAAGACTTGGTAAACAGTATCTCCCATGACTCTCTGGGGTCGCACCTTTGTGAGTCCAGGGTGACTAACTTAATTGAATTAGGTGTATACGATGGTTCTATTAGGCCCAAAGAAAATGCAAAATATGGAAGTTATATTATGATAATGTGCTCTTGAAAACAATGGCGATAGCGATAATCAAGGTAAAGAGAACATGAGGATGAAAACAATCAAGAAAATAATGAGAATTTACAGATCTGCCACTGATGAGAAGAAAGATGTTGCCGTTGCCGTGCTGAAGTGAATGATAAACACGTGTATGCTAATAATGATGGTGCTGGTACGTGGTGGGATTGCCAACAACTTGTTCATACTTACATGAACTATTCCCACAGTAACGAAGATGGCAGACAGGCGATTTCACAAGCTCATAGACATGGTATCTGCTACACTTTCGAACCCTGATTGTATTGCTCCACATGCAGGTGTTGTTATTCCAGTGATAGCAGACTTTACGACTGACAATCCCTTCGCCTTGACTTGGATGAGAGCCCTGCATCCATCCTGGGGCAGCGGTGCCGCAGCTGTACGTAGGGACACTTTTGGTTGCTATTTGAGATCCAGCTTTGTCTCGAAAACGATACCAGCCAGCGGTTATATCCTTCTGATCGCACTTCAAGACGTTGCTTTTCGGCGCGAAAACCGAACGATCAGCTTCGTCCAACACCTTATGATGGGAACAACCAGATATTGCTGAAGAAAAATCATTATCACAAAACGGCATTAATTTGTCCTTCGACGATCTCTTTCTCAGCTTTGAACGTTTTCTAGTAGCTAGGATTAGAAAGAAGTATATTTAGGTGTATAGCTTTTCATTGGTCGTTAATTGCCAAACCAGGCTTTTGCTCTAATTCGATGATTGCTTGGCCTAACTGCGATTAATAGTTCAGTTAAGCCTGGGTAAACGAGGTAACACTAGTAGTAGGAAAGTGCCGGTTCTGGAACACGGGCGGCCCGGGTCAGCCCGGGCTACACGGCCAGCCCGGGCTAGGGGGGAGTTCTGCGCCACGGGCGCACCGGTGCACACCGGTGCCATCCGATACCATCCGAGTTCTGGACCACGGGCCGTCCGGTGCAGCCCGGAGCAGCCCGGAGCGGCCCGGTGCACCTCTGGAGTTATTTTGAAAACGATCCTAGCTGTTATGCCGCACCGGCCTAAGGATTTATGCTATGCCACGGTTATTTTTTAGAACGACATTTTTCGCTGACGTTTTTTATTTATTCTCCGCAGTATTTCATTTTTCCCGCGAGTCAGCAGTTCGTGACACAAACAAGTGACGTCGGCACAAACAAACTAAATAATAAAAATCCATTTTGAGAACTCTGTATTCGAAAATGCCTCTAGCTACCCGGTCACCTCACGGTGTGAAAAAGCCCTGAGATAACGCCTGTGTACAGAGTAGATAATCATCAAATAAACAAATAAAGCAAAACGTCTTTGTGATCAATCATTGTAAAATATACAATCAGTGAGTTCGACCAGTCTATTGTTCTCTAGGATACCTATTGTTTACTAACTAATTTTAGTTTCCAAATCTAAATCCAATTAATTTTATTGTAACGGACCAGCCTAAGGATCTTTGAACGTGTAATTCTGATCACGTTTATTTTTAGTATTCAATTCCAGTTAATCTTATTTAAAACTTAAAGTTTCCACCGCTGAAAATCAAACCGATTAAACAGCGATTAAACAGGCTATTGTTCTCCTGGATATCACTATTGTTCTTACAAACTATTTTAGCATCTAAATCATGGTCCAACGCGATCAGTTTAGGACTAATCTTTTTATCACGTTATGTAACAACTGGTCTATTGTTTAATTTGATAAAGTATCTTCAACCTAATATTTTTTATGTCGAGGTTTCAAACACCCATCTCCAGGATAAAAAATGTACAAAGATTAACTTAAACAATGGAGAGGCACGCTAAATAAGTGATCTATTGTTTTATCAACAGGTGACCATATGTAAATTCGTCTGTGTATCGGAAAAAAACACCTCCATTAACCCACACCAGAGTCAAACATACGATTTTTGTTATCCCTACGATTGCCAAACCAACCTCCACTATTACTGAAATCCGACCCATTGAACCACACATTCATTCTCAGTTTCGACTGATTCAAGTAGAACCAACGTGATGAATCATTCTCAAACAGACCAAGAAATGACCCAACTCTTGTCGAAGTGAGTCGGTGAAGCAAGTGAACCTACATTCACTTGTCCTGAATGCAGTAAACCCTTCAATCATCAGAGAAGTCTAACAAGACATAAAGAGAAATACACCAACACCAAATCGTGTCACGCTTGTTCAACTTCATTTCAAACGGTTACTGAACACATATATTATAGGACTACACAGGAACCCCAACCTATAAAATTATCGTAAATAATACACAGGGATCCTAATTTCAATAGTTTCTGAATAGATAAGGGTGGGGGTACGTAAAATCACATAAAATCGGAAATATTTAGTTGTTTTCTAGAATTTAAAACTTTTTTCGGATTACACAGAACATATATATAGCTTTTAAAAGTTCTAGGTCTAGTTCTAGGTCTTGCCTAGGGCTATCAGACTATCGGCTATCAGGCTATTGGCTATCAGGCTATCGGCTATCAGGCTATCGGCTATCGGCTATCAGGCTATCGGCTATCAGGCTATCGGTTATCGGCTATCGGCTATCAGGCTATTGGCTCGTAGGTTCGGCTCGTATACTAGGCTCGGCTCGTAGGCTCGGCTCGTAAGCTCGAATCGTATAGGCTCGGCTCGTAGGCTCGGCTCGTAGGCTCGACTCGTAGGCTCGGCTCGGCTCGTAGGCTCGGCTCGTATACTAGGCTCGGCTCGTAGGCTCGGCTCGTAGGCTCGGCTCGGCTCGTAGGCTCGGCTCGTATACTAGGCTCGGCTCGTAGGCTCGGCTCGTAAGCTCGGCTCGTATAGGCTCGGCTCGTAGGCTCGGCTCGTAGGCTCGGCTCTCGGCTCGGCTAGGCTCGGCTCGTAAGCTCGGCTCGTATAGGCTCGGCTCGTAATCTCGGCTCGTAGGCTCGGATCGGCTCGTATGTTCGGCTCATATACTAGGCTAGGCTCGTAGGCTCGGCTCGTAAGCTCGACTCGTATAAGCTCGGCTCGTAGGCTCGGCTCGTAGGCTCGGCTCGGCTCGTAGGTTCGGCTCGTATACTAGGCTCGGCTCGTAGGCTCGGCTCGTAGGCTCGGCTCGTAGGCTCGGCTCGGCTCGTAGGCTCGGCTCGTATACTAGGCTCGGCTCGTAGGCTCGGCTCGTAGGCTCGTAGACACGGTTATATGGTTATTGACCACTTAGTTAATAAATGAATAATAGATAAATAAAGGCAGAGATTCTAGTGTAGAGTGTAGAATCTAGTGTAGAGTGTAGAATCTAGAGCCGAACCTACGAGCCGAGCCGAGCCTACGAGCCGAGCCTACGAGCCGAGCCTATACGAGTCGAGCTTACGAGCCGAGCCTACGAGCCTAGCCTAGTATATGAGCCGAACCTACGAGCCGAGCCGAGCCTACGAGCCGAGCCTACGAGCCGAGCCTATACGAGCCGAGCTTACGAGCCGAGCCTACGAGCCGAGCCTATACGAGCCGAGCCGAGCCTACGAGCCGAGCCTACGAGCCGAGCTACGAGCCGAGCCTACGAGCCCGAGCCTACGAGCCGAGCCTATACGAGCCGAGCTTACGAGCCGAGCCTACGAGCCGAGCCTAGTATACGAGCCGAGCCTACGAGCCGAGCCGAGCCTACGAGCCGAGCCTACGAGCCGAGCCTAGTATACGAGCCGAGCCTACGAGCCGAGCCGAGCCTACGAGTCGAGCCTACGAGCCGAGCCTATACGAGCCGAGCTTACGAGCCGAGTCTACGAGCCGAGCCTAGTATACGAGCCGAACCTACGAGCCAATAGCCTGATAGCCGATAGCCGATAGCCGATAGCCTGATAGCCGATAGCCTGATAGCCGATAGCCGATAGCCTGATAGCCGATAGCCTGATAGCCAATAGCCTGATAGCCGATAGTCTGATAGCCCTAGGCAAGACCTAGAACTAGACCTAGAACTTTTAAAAGCTATATATATGTTCTGTGTAATCCGAAAAAAGTTTTAAATGCTAGAAAACAACTAAATATTTCCGATTTTATGTGATTTTACGTACCCCCACCCTTATCTATTCAGAAACTATTGAAATTGGGATCCCTGTGTATTATTTACGATAATTTTATAGGTTGGGGTTCCTGTGTAGTCCTATAATATATGTGTTCAGTAACCGTTTGAAATGAAGTTGAACAAGCGTGACACGATTTGGTGTTGATGTATTTCTCTTTATGTCTTGTTAGACTTCTCTGATGATTGAAGGGTTTACTGCATTCAGGACAAGTGAATGTAGGTTCACTTGCTTCACCGACTCACTTCGACAAGAGTTGGGTCATTTCTTGGTCTGTTTGAGAATGATTCATCACGTTGGTTCTACTTGAATCAGTCGAAACTGAGAATGAATGTGTGGTTCAATGGGTCGGATTTCAGTAATAGTGGAGGTTGGTTTGGCAATCGTAGGGATAACAAAAAATCGTATGTTTGACTCTGGTGTGGGTTAATGGAGGGTTTTTTTCCGATACACAGACGAATTTACATATGGTCACCTGTTGATAAAACAATAGATCACTTATTTAGCGTGCCTCTCCATTGTTTAAGTTAATCTTTGTACATTTTTTATCCTGGAGATGGGTGTTTGAAACCTCGACATAAAAAATATTAGGTTGAAGATACTTTATCAAATTAAACAATAGACCAGTTGTTACATAACGTGATAAAAAGATTAGTCCTAAACTGATCGCGTTGGACCATGATTTAGATGCTAAAATAGTTTGTAAGAACAATAGTGATATCCAGGAGAACAATAGCCTGTTTAATCGCTGTTTAATCGGTTTGATTTTCAGCGGTGGAAACTTTAAGTTTTAAATAAGATTAACTGGAATTGAATACTAAAAATAAACGTGATCAGAATTACACGTTCAAAGATCCTTAGGCTGGTCCGTTACAATAAAATTAATTGGATTTAGATTTGGAAACTAAAATTAGTTAGTAAACAATAGGTATCCTAGAGAACAATAGACTGGTCGAACTCACTGATTGTATATTTTACAATGATTGATCACAAAGACGTTTTGCTTTATTTGTTTATTTGATGATTATCTACTCTGTACACAGGCGTTATCTCAGGGCTTTTTCACACCGTGAGGTGACCGGGTAGCTAGAGGCATTTTCGAATACAGAGTTCTCAAAATGGATTTTTATTATTTAGATTATGTTTGTTTGTGCCGACGTCACTTGTTTGTACCACGAACTGCTGACTCACGGAAAAAACGAAATACTGGGGAGAATAAATAAAAAACGTCAGCGAAAAATGTCGTTCTAAAAAATAACCGTGGCATAGCATAAATCCTTAGGCCGGTGCGGCATAACAGCTAGGATCGTTTTCAAAATAACTCCAGAGGTGCACCGGGCCGCTCCGGGCTGCTCCGGGCTGCACCGGACGGCCCGTGGTCCAGAACTCGGATGGTATCGGATGGCACCGGTGTGCACCGGTGCGCCCGTGGCGCAGAACTCCCCCCTAGCCCGGGCTGGCCGTGTAGCCCGGGTTGACCCGGGCCGCCCGTGTTCCAGAACCGGCACTTTCCTACTACTAACACATTGCTTTGAAAATACCATTACGTCATGGAAGTTGGCTTAAATCGAAAAATGATAGAGTCGTTTTCGTATGAGTGGGAAGTAGATATCGTATGGTTTCGTGCGGTGACCGTGTCGTGTCCAAGCATTCTGATTGGTTGAGCGATGATTTTGCGCGCTGTGATTGGTCGAAGAGATGTCTTCGATTCCGTGCCGTAACCTGCGTATCTTAGGTAAAACGACTCTATTATACTAGTACAGTGTAGTCGATCAGTTATACCTTTACAAATGAAGCTGAATTCCTTCTCGCAATCACTGACGCTCCACATCCCACTACCGCTGTTCATTGATACACAACTTCCATTGGCAGCAGGCTCGCCAGGGCTCCAGCGTTGGTATGAAGACGATGTTCCATCAAACCACTTAAAGTTAGATTTGTTGGCACGATCATTGTAGCCGATCCAAAACCGCTCGGATGAGAATGGTTTGATTTGAGAGGAAACAAATTTTTGCTCTAACAGGTTGCTGATGCTTGCAAGGTGGCCGCCATGTGATTTACAAATGTCTTCGGCATCTATCCAGTTGCGGCCACGAAAGGTGAAGCTAACTACCATAAACTTGAAGCAGAAGCCGCCATAACTTTTCCAGCCTTTTGGGCAGTCTGAAAGAGAGATATCAAAATCAGTAATCCATTAGCGCGGGTTTATTTTTGTTTTGAATCATCCATTTATTCATCATTATAAAAGAAGTTTTCGTTTCGATTTGGGAATACAGTAAAAACTCGCATATAAGAAACTGCACATTAAGAACCTCCAGGCTGAAATTTAGCCAATTAAGCATCCAATATATAAGAACCAGTACAGCCTGAAAAATGCCTAAAGCTCAGAACACACAGGTACATTCGGTGCTGAATATTCAGAAATATGATATTTACTCTACATGCAGTTGGGTTGTTAATGTTTAGTGTGAATATTAGACCTTTCAGGGTCAATAGTTCACAAATTAAAACAAATTGTAAGGAAATACTGTATCAGGAACAATTGTTTTTTTTTTTTGCCCTGTAAATAAGAACCTGTTAAGAACCTATTCAGCCTGATTTCTCACTAGACACCCAATATATAAGAACCATTTCAGCCTGGTTATTTTATGCGTTTTTTTATGATTTGGGAATGATTTTTAATGTACTCAAGCGAGACAAATCTATAATTACATTCACCAATGAGCAATGTGATCACCTGAACGGTTGCCACAGTAACGAAGATGACAGACAGGCGTCTTATCAAGCTGATACACGTAGTAACTACCGCAATTCTGAACTCGAATCATGTTGCTCCATTTACAACAGTTATTACTCCAGTGATAGCAGACTTTACGACTGACAACCCCTTCAGCTTCACTTGGATGAGAACCCTGCATCCATCCTGGGGCAGCTGTGTTACATCGTTTAATTGGCACACACGTTGTTGGCATCTTCGTTCCTCCTTGACCAATGAAGCGATACCAACTTTTGGTAATGGTGCTATCGCACTTGTAGCTGGACGTCTGTTGCTCCTGGGCTCTGTCTGCAGAGTCCAAAGTTGTGTAGTTTTGGCATTCTGTAAATAACGAAATATGTATTATATTTCAGAATATATGAATATATGAAGTCGCTCATCATTACATAGGTGATATCATAGAATTTGCCAACGTAACGACAGTACGTAGGCATAATTCGGAGAGAGTAATTTTACATTCGGCCGCTATCTTAAAGTCTTCAGTTGACCGGCTAAAAGTTTCCTTGGAAATGCTAGTTATGAGAAGCAATGGGGTCGAGCGGTAAGAGCACTCCCCCGCCGCAGCTCAACTTAACATCACTGACGTTGTCGTGTCATCCACGGGGAGATCGCTGAGTGGGGTCAGTGTGGTATGCAATCCGTTCTCTCCCTTGCTTGACCGTTTATTTTTTTAGAGTACTCCGATATACTTTTCTCAATCCAAAATGAATTAATAAACGATATGAGTGTTGGGTGTGTGTGAATCTTTGAATGATTGATTTATTGATTAATTTTGGAGGATATTTTGTCTGGAGTTGAGTATAGCCTGTAATTTTATAAACTCAGATGTTTTGGACCATATCTATACGTTGGCACACATGTTGTCGGCATTTGTGGGCCAGCCGGCAAGGCCAGTGAAACGACACCATTGTTTAGTGAAGGAGATATCGCATCGATTTACAGGATTTGGCCAAGATCCATAAGCACGTTGATAATGCAGCTTGTAATATTTCTTACAACCTGTCGATTAAATGATTTTAAATAAGAATAAGAATAACTATTTCTAGATCTTGGAGGTGTTGCTTGTACGTCCCAGGGGCGGATCCAGGTTTTTGTCAAAGAGGGGGTTGGGTTGCGGCCGTTGTGTTGTGTGAGCGGCATAGCCGCGAACTACTAGGGGGGTGTTGGGACAATCCCCCCCAGAAATTTTGAAATCTACAAGCTCTACAATGCAATTTTTAGAGTTGTTTTATTAACACAACAAAATCAATTTTCAGTAAAATTTTGAGTTTATTGGACATCCAACAAAGATGCTTGGAAGACTCTTCTTGGGTGAGCTTACAAGTATGAAGGCTTCACATACGTTTTTAACGCAAAACACGGCAGGTTCTTTCTGTTATCAGTCAAACCGGCCTTGAAGTCGAACGGTCGTGTAAACAGTATGAATGAATTATATTATTCTTACGAGGGAGAGAGCTGAAAGTGCAAGAGACCTACGGACAGACATATCTATACAAGCGGTATTAAAAAAATATCCATAGGGGGGGTTGCAACCCCCAGAACCCTCCCCCTGGATCCGCCCCTGCCGTCCTTTTTGTAAACTTTGATTTTCTCGTCCAAACTTGCTGGTATCGTGGCAATTATAAAGTATAGAACATGATTTTATACATATGTGCATAATAATGATATTACAGTGAGGACACGACTAACCGGGACCCCTTGAGCAAAACTGACCAATCAGATTACACCTCAAAATAATCACATTCCAACAAAAGTTGTCTAGACCAATCAGCATTATAGTCATAATGATGATTGGCACAGATGAATTTTGTTGGAATGTGATTGTTTTCAGGTGTAATCTGATTGGTCAGTTTTGCTCAAGTGGTCCCGATTAGTGTGTCCTCACTGTAAGTAATGTTGTTATGCCACGCTTTTCAGCAGATTTATTATTTATTACATTTTCACGAATTATGTCTTGCCCAGCTAATTTAGGAAGACTAAAACTAAGTACCGTTCCAAAAACTGTAATAAAGGGAAGTCTACTGGGATTTTCTCCGGGTACTCCTGTTTTCCTCCCTCAATAAAAACCGAACAGTATAGTGAGATGAGTGTTGGGTGTATAGAATATAGAATGTAGTAAGAAGTGAGTGAGAGTTGTGTCCCCACTAGTGAGATGAGTGTTGGTACGTGTATAGAATATAGAATGTAGTAAGAAGTGAGTGAGAGTTGTGTCCCACTAGTGAGATGAATGTTGGATGTGCATAATAACGCCGGAATGTAATTAATAAGTGAGCCGGTGTGAGAGTCGTGTCCCCATTAGCAGCACTGCGCGCGTGTTCAACGTGTTCAACAAACATGTTCAAAAACAGCAATTTATTTTATTTCTTAATTGTTAGCCTAGAGTATGTATTTACGAACCTCCTCCTTCTGTACAATAACGAAGATAGCATTTTGGCGGTTTTTGAAGCTCATACACGTAGAAACTGCCACAGGTTCGCACTCGAATCACGTTGCTCCATCTACAACAGTTATTACTATAATGATAGCAGACTTTGCGACTGACCACCCCTTCAGCTTCACTTGGATGAGAGCCCTGCATCCATCCTGGGGCAACGGTGTTACATCGTCTAATTGGCACACACGTTGTTGGCATCTTCGTTCCTCCTTGACCAATGAAGCGATACCAACCTTTGGCAATGGCTCTATCGCACCTGTATCTGTAAGTATGTGGCTCCTGGGCTCGGTCTGCAGAGTTCAAAGTTGTGTAGTGTTGGCATTCTGTAAATAACGAAATTTATATCATATTTCAGAATATATTCCTTAAAGTGTTCACTTGGTGAACATTTACCAAGTCGCTCATCATTACATAGGTGTTTTTAGTATTTGTAACCATAGATATGTATTTTATCTAGGAATAAAGACATTATTATTATTATTATCATTATTATTATTATTATAAATAAAAGGCTTTAAAAGTTTTAACAAATGTTCAAAACGTTTTCGACCATTGGGTCATCTTCAGTGAAAATGACCCAATTGAACATTTGTTAAAACTTTATTTAAAGCCTTTTATTTATTACAAATTTACAGCAATCATATTATGTACAATTACATACTAGGTGATATCATAGAATTTGCCAAAGTAACGCGTACAGTAGGCATAATTCGGAGAGAGTAATTTTACATTCGGCCTCTATTTTAAAGTCTTCAGCTGACTAAAAGTTTTCTTGGAAATGATAGTTATGAGAAGTAATGGGGTTGAGCGGTAAGAACACTCCCGCCTCTCAACTTAACATCACTGACGTTGTCGTGTCATCCATGGGGAGATCGCTGAGTGGAGTCAGTGTGGCAATCCGTTCTCTCCCTTGCTTGACCGTTTATTTTTTTATTTTTTTCGAGTACTCCCATATTCCTTTCTCAATCCAAAATGAACTAGCGACATGAGTGTGAATCTTTGAATCATTGATTTTTGGAGGATAGTTTGTCTGGAGTTGGGAATATCCTGCCAATTTTATAAGCTCAGATGTTTTGGACCATAGCTAAGGACGCTCCTCCAACACCACCGGAGTTATTGTGCCTTCTAGGCGCAGGTCAAGATTTGTACCCTGCTCTTCAGTCGGTGTAGAAAGTATCAAATGAAAAGTCCCTCCATCTCCATTTTACTTTAGTGTTTATTTATGTTTGTATTTGTTGTTCACAATAAACACAGTTCAGCTTAGTGTATAAAGATGGTGTCTACTCACCGGTAGATAGGGAAGCTGTTGGTACTTGAGAAGGTGCTTGGAAATAAACGAAAAGTAAATAAATCAGTGTTTTATTTGTCTGTCAATGATTATAAATTGCATCAAATATTCAGGGTGAATTATCTGAGCATCTTTCCACATTGATAGACGATGGAAAACGAAAGGCCTAGGAAGTCTAAAAAATGGACATATTATTTTCTGCGCCGGCACAATTTTCGAAAATAAAAGTCGAAATCCATCGTCTAATGATCTCTCAGTCTGAATTAGTCATGCAAACGCAGCATATTTCCAATAAGCCACTTCACGCTGTCGTACGCCATTTTGAATTGGGACAAACTCGGCAAAATTTATAGAAATCTGGATCACTTTGACTTCCCATAACTCCGCTCGATTTCGTTGGATTTTCAAACTTTAAACTTCGATAAACAGCATGCATACATATCAGTTGTTGGACTGAAAATAAGACCAATGTAAGTGTTTTTACTACCTTTTTCGAGTCAATCTTCTTTTCACGAATGTATCTTAAGATTCCGAGCTACCTTGAATATTCACGTGCCGAACGTTTTATTTTGAAAACAATTTGTTTTTCTCGACTTGTAGCATTCCAATACCCATCAAAGTATAGGTCATAACTAACAAAGAATGTATAAAGCGCTCGATGGTGCGCCCATTTACCCCCTCCCTCCATCAGTGCTCCGTTTTATGGGTATTTAAAGCTGCATTGAGCTACACGGAATTATAGAAAGAAGTCGAACCTGGCACCTCTCGCATAGTAGGTCGCGCACTAGCCAACTAAGAGTTATCGTGGTTTAGGTGCAGTAATACGGGCACGCAACAAAATCGCGCAACTTGTCGCGCAACACATTTTCGTGTTGCAGGTTGCAAAACTTTGTTGCGCAAAGTAGAAGCTCTTTCTACTTCAAGCAACAACGTTTTGCAACCTGCAACACCGAAAATGTAATTTGTTGCGCGACAAATTGCGCGAACGATGGTAATACGAGACACATTGCTCTACAACTTGCAACACAACAATCCAGCAATCTGAACAATGTTGCGCGACAAGTTGCACGATTTTGTTGCTCGTATTACCGCACCTTTATATAGTTATATCAGTACGTACCCGAGTGGTTTCCACAGTATCGAAGATGGCAGGCAGGAGTTTTACCAAGTTCATAGACGTAGAAGCTGCCACAACTCTGAACTCGTATCGTATTGCTCCACATGCAGGTGTTGTTATTCCAGTGATAGCAGACTTTACGACTGACAATCCCTTCGCCTTGACTTGGATGAGAGCCCTGCATCCATCCTGGGGCCTGGGTACCACAGCTGTATGTAGGAACACTTGAGGTTGCTATTTGAGAACCAGCTTTGTCTCGAAAACGATACCAGCCAGCGGTTATATCCGTACGATCGCACTTCAAGACGTTGCTTTTAGGCGCTATGTCTGAGCGATCAGCTTCATTCAACACTTTGTAGTGTTTACAAGCTGCAAAAACTGTAAAGAAAAGTGGCATTGAAGTCAAGAGAATCAGCATGCCGAGTTTACCGCACACACACAAAAAAGAGTGCTTGAAAAAGACTCCGGTACAATTAAATTGGATCAAATTAATCAATCTCAAGCATATTCAAGCAGGGTTATGATATTTTATGGAAAATCACATTGTCTGTAAATTCGTAGGCAAAGCTGTATTGTTTGGACATCAGTCTTTCAGTTTGCAGTGATCAGTTGACTTTTTTGATTTTTATTGGATGTGACTATATAATAGTGTTGCACGACAGTTGTTTACAAGTGCATTTCTTTATGGTAGTGTTTACATGCTTTCTTGATGCTAACCGACCTTACTGACTATATATATACGTTTTCGGGATTATAAATAATATATTGACAGTCGTGCAACAGTTAAACTGTGTTATGTCATCGCAAGGCAACTGTTGGGTTCCTTAGCTGTTGGGTTCCTTGGATTCAGAGGCTCAATTTTCAATCCGAATTAATTAATCAGTGCAACTGACATCACAGTTTTTTTGTTATTTCCTGTTTTGAATTTCTAGTTTCATGTTCGAAATTTCCTAAGTGTTCTACTTGAGTTAAATTCGAAAAGTAAATAAAGATGAAAACAAAACCTATTTCGGCTTACTACGCACAGGACCCGAAATTATCCCTGGCTCCGAAATGATCCCTGGCTCCGAAATGATCCCTGGCTCCGAAATGATCCCCAAAGTGGCTAGACTGGCTCCGAAATGATACCGGACCCGAAATCCCCAGACTGGCTCCGAAATGATCCCCAGTGATATTCGGGAATGGTTGAATTCAGTCCCGTAGATTCATTCCTTGGCCAACAAATTCTCAATTGCAATTAAAATTATTATAGCGTTTATTTATGTTATTTTAAAAACAACTCTACGGAATTGTACGATGTAATATGATCACTTGAGCGAGAAACGATGTGCTTTTCTAATTCGTACCTATGTTTTGCCATTAAAACTGTGATGTTGTGAAAGGCAACAAAGTATGTTTGTGTCATTTTAATGAACTGGCGTCAACATATAGCTAATTGCATAATCGTTGTCGGGTTGAAAATCATAAATCATAAAAGCTGAGACCGCAATGATGGATGGGAAATCAGTTCATGACCCGCATTACATACAGATATATTCAATGTTCTCGTAGTTTTGAAGGCATATGAGCTATTTAGCTAAGATCCTACAAAGGTATACTGTATATGATTTGGCAATTTTATTTGAGAGTTTAAATTTCCCAGAATTCCTTTTGGTCATAGCTTTCATGATTTTCAACCGGCCCGACAACGATTATGCAATTAGCTCAGTATATATGTCTAGTCTGACACAAAACACGAGTATAAAGGACAATTTTCGAATTCTTTGCACAGCATTACAATCATTAGTTGGAAAAATTACAAAAACCAGATATGAAATATGACTTTACTTAACGAAATTTACATCTTATTATTGAGTATTTGTTGTTCTGTGGCTGAGTTCTGCGACCGTCTGCCTTAAGGTATCAGGGTACCCCAATAACCTTTCAAACCACCGGTTTTGATTTTTTTTAACAATCAAATCAAATTGAATATTATCTATCATCTCCAAAAAAACAGAATCTAAAAATATTTTTTTCCTAAAACGTTAGAATCAAAAAACGAATTTTGGATTTCATTTGATGCAAAAAGATGTTGACAATACCTTAAACACTGGTGACGTAACAAACATACTGCATTGTCCCTAACAACATTGTAGTCTTAATGGCAAAACATAGGTCCACAAAGTACATCGTTCTTAAATTAAGTGATAAGCGTAGTACCTTCCTCGCAACAAGTCCCAGCATAACCATTTTTACAGATGCAGTAGCCATAATAGTTAGTGCCACCGTTTTTGCATTGGTCTCTGTTACAGCTTCTAGTTTGCTTAACACGGTTGCTACATGTTCCACCACAACTTTGCCGCTTAGTAATCGTTCGAGTTCGATATATTGTTCCTGTAAGGCCACACTCGTAAGTACATGGACTCCACCACGACCAACTACTGTACACACAGTTTTGTTGTGGACACAACAAGGATACTGATGCTTGCACGAGCAGGACTGACACCAACGTTATGTAGAGCATGTTTTAGCTTTACCACTGAAGTTACCTGAGTCGATTACGCCAGTTGTTCAGATCAGTGCTGATAAAACTGTGGAAAATTGAATGGGAAATTATATATAATAATTATAGTTTATTACAGAGTTTACCGTGTGAATTTAATGAAAGAATTTGTCAGTACAGTCCACTGCCTACCGTTACTGTATGCCATGATAAGGGCGAACAAAAACCATCCAGTTAACGTTGAACGTTGTTTTCAAACTCATTAATAATTAATTAGCTCAATAACAAACAGCTCTCACGATTCGAGTAGGTGGATGTATCTTGATACCGGAGGAAGAACTGATCAAGACACTGATCAAGACACTGATCAAGACACTGATCAAGACACTGATCAAGACACTGATCAAGACACTGATCAAGACACTGATCAAGACACTGATCAAGACACTGATCAAGACACTGATCAAGACACTGATCAAGACACTGATCAAGACACTGATCAAGACACTGATCAAGACACTGATCAAGACACTGATCTGATCAAGACACTGATCTGATCAAGACACTGATCAAGACACTGATCAAGACACTGATCAAGACACTGAAATTATTGTATATTTACCATTATGTTACTTACCTTTAACTTAGTAGACTTACTACCTCTTACTTATCATGAAAACAAATCTAGTGATCATAAATCATCAACCAGAAGTGAATCACTGACCCCTCGCACATTACGTTCACTACGTAAGGGTTAGATAATGAATGCGAGTGTTCTATGGGATCGATATAGATTCCCGAGCATTAGATAGAAGGCCCCGAGGGCGAACTAACCATCTTAGAATATGGCATTCTCACGAATAATTTTGCAAATCTTGCAGCAATGTTTATTGTTACCTCAAGATTATTTTGGGTCTTGTTAGCTTAAATGCGTCAAGTAAAATGTATTTTTGTGCTATTATTCTGGTCCAATATGGCCGAGTATTCGGAGCTCGAAGAACTCGAAGCCCTTGTGGCATCACAGGATTTAGTTCGCTTTGAGATGGAAAATGAAAATCTTACAGTACTTGACACCGATCGATGAACAAACTATAATTATAATGGCACGCACTGGTCATCGTAGCTCCGCCGTGCGAGCGTACGAAAGGCCAAGCAGCACTCTGACCAAGGCTGTATCGTGAATGCCTTCCAGCCACCAGCAGACACAGGCCTGGTAAAACCGCAAAACTGGATGACAAGAGAGAGAAATCTGGAGAACCGGCCGAGAAAAGAGGTAGCTTACTTGTTTTGGAACACGGGGAAACTCGTTTAACACTAACATTGAACTAAAAGAAGTTGAAATCACTCGTTGTGACAGCAGATCAGTATTTGTTCTTTGAAATGTCAATATTTTGGACTATTAATTATTATTTTTGGGGAGGGGGGGGGGGGGGGGGGGGGGACTGGTGTATTATACATTCTAATTGTTCTTAATCATATATACCATTCATTTTCCAAATAGTGGAGTACTATACAGTACTGATTATGCAGAGTGAAGTACTATATAGTATTTCACTGGTGAGGCCGTAAATATCTACTAAATATGCTCAGGCTTAGCCTCAATCCAGAGAATAACCCGTGGAATTAAAAATGGTTTCTATTGTTGAATGTCAACACTTTATTTGTGAATAATTTACACTGAATTGAGGCTAAGCCTGAGCAAATGCGTCATTTGTTAAGGACAGCGGTCATCGCTTAACAACTCGAAACTGGAGTATTTAGAACACTAAAACACTCGGCACTGATTGGCTGAGTGAGAATGCCATATTCTAATTAGACTGCCTTATTGCTTACTGATTATTGTAAATCCTGTGGGATTGAAAATAAATTGAATTGAATTGCTTGTTCGATTTTGAAGCTCTTTTTAACAAACATAATACTTGCGAGGTGACTCATTAGGCCAAACCACAAAAGCAATAGGCGACTTGCATGATGGCGGCATATACTACAAGTACCAGAATGCTTTGCCCATTTTCTTTTAGATAATTAGCACCAATTGTCTTACTATTAATAATAATATTCTCTATTCTCATGAGGGAATACAAATCTGAATAAGAAAGAAAATTCCCAAAGCATTCTGGTACTTGTAGTAAAACAACGTCATCATGCAAGTCGCCTAATATTATGTTCTTCTCTCAGGAGACACGAGAACAATTCCGATAATTCATTCATTATTAAAGAGTTTGAGAAGCCATGCATATCTTCTCGGAGTTTTGAACCCTGATGAAACACTCGCACTCGTTAAAATGTATTTATTTATTTCGAAGAGCGGATAGCACTATCCATTAGGCACTATCCATTATAATTTTTTATCCAGTGGATACGGTGATCCTGTTATCCCAATAAATTGATCCACTGGACTGAAGGATTTATTCACGTTTTGAACAACGGGACAAGAATAAAAAAATAATCAATTATAATTCGGGATGTTTTGGGGACTGTGCATTTACTCGAGAACTGGAAATCATTTTGTAAAGTATTGGTCGAATCAATTGGTAATCTTACTTTTGGGATATTCAGCAGTTCCGCATTGCGCCATAAATGTTAACCAAAATGATTATCATTAATTTATATGGAATTCATTCAGAGTTCTAATTCCGTTCATGTATGTTTTAGACATTCATCTTCAAACTAGCTTAATCCAGATCTCAATTTGGAGAATTGTATCACTTCTACGTCACCGTGATATTACATACATGTAGCTTTGCTCTTGAAACTGAATGTAAACTTAAGTTTAATTTTCCTTGCATTGACAAGTTTTCCTTGACAAGTTTTCCGGAAAAATTGTCAATTTTTATGTCATCTACACGAGCAAGTTTTCCTTGACAAGGAAAAATTGGCGATGTTTTTGTCGTCTACACGAGCAAGTTTTCCTTGTCTCGTATAGACGCGGCTTTACACAAGCTACACAGCTACACAGCTACATTTACTCATGCGCTGCAAGCTAGTCAATAACTTTGCAAATATTTTAGCTGCATTTCCTACCTTTTTTACTCTTGCAAGAATGTCTAGCTTCGAGGAACGTCAGAGTCAATTCACTTATTGCTATAACGTCCACCCATCAATTACAGAATGCCCAACACTGCTCAAAGTTTTGCAAAGACGGAAACAAAACTATTTGGATTCCTATGGAGAGTCATCTAATTTTGTACACGTGATATATTCTTCATCGCGCAGAATGCTACAAGTGGCCAACTAGCATAATTAATATGTATGATTGCTTGTGACGATTTTGATTGGTTATGGGACATTTCCCAAAGGATCCCGGAGTGTAGTAGTTTTTACACATGTCAATCATTCTGCTTTGGGAACAAGAATTCCCAGTGGTCGTAAAAACACCTTCAGAACCAAAGTTTGACTATTAATTATAATATTATCTCTTTGCGTCAAAACAACTAACATCTCTACTTCTTTGCGAAATAGTTTGAAACTAGCAACCGGGTGAATTAGCTTCTACTATAATAACAATAAACACTTGTTTATCGCCGGGTTATAACTGTAATATAGCTTAGCTTGAATTTGAAGCAAAGGGTGAATCAGTATCGATCTTTCTCTATGGCAATGGTAATAACAACATTGTATTGTATTGTATAAACACTTATTTATCGCCGAGTTATAACTGTAGCTTATATGCACGGCATCGAGTTTTCTAAACGACTTCTAAAACCCAACAGTCATTTAAACTGATATTTAATAATTTCCGATGGAAAAGGTTAAAGAAAAAATCACAAATTTGTAGGTAAGAGATGTCTGTGACACTGCGATCATGCGCACTGAACACCACAATTCGTCCCACATTTGAAAGAGGTATTGTAGGTGTCATTAGGAACCTAGTAATATTACATTCCAAAATTGCCTATGTGAAGGTCAGTGATGCGATAGTAAAACTGAGACCTTTGCATACAGGACTGTGTTTCAGGTAGTCAGTTCTAGAACTGATTAACGAAACATGAGTGTTCTTTCACTTTTAGTTATAACACACATGTTTATGCATGAGTGTCATAGCTAAAAGTGATAGAACACTCATATTTTATTAATCAGTTCTATAACTAAAACCCTGGCAGGTCTGTACGGGGGTATAAAGGTCCGTGCACCTGACCAAATGGTCAGCTCCTATTGGCCTAATAGCTCATGAATTATTAATGAGTTTTAGAATGCTTAGTTTGAATCCGAAGCAAATTAAGGATGAATCAGCACCTTTCTGTATAGCAACGATAATTCTAACCTCATTAATAATTCATGAGCTATTAGGCCAATGGGAGCTGACCATTTGGTCAGGTGCATGGACCTTTATACCCCCGTACAGACCTGCCAGGTTTTAGTTATAGAACTGATTAATAAAACATGAGTGTTATAACTTTATTCTTGGTTTGTATTCAATCCCTTGAGAATCAAAAGATAATCATAAAGACACGGCGACCATTTTGGTTGAACAAACAATAGACACTAATGAGCAATCTTTTGTTGAAGTTCAACCAAGATGGCCGCCGCCGTGACGTGTATTGCAAACCAGCAATAGTTTTGGGGTAAAAATCGAGCGGTAGCCGTTGGAGGTAGCGCTCGTAGTTTCCTGCCTTGTCACTGTATAGTACTGAGAGGGGGGGATAATAAAAACAGCGTCTAATGTGGATAAAACTAACTGAAATGAATTTATCTACAAATAATACAACAAGATACAAAGCCATTTTTCATTTAATTCACGTTTTTATTTTTCTAATTTTTAGGTTCACTGCAGTACATGTTTATTGTTTGGGCTGCCTGTGGTCGGTCGAGTATGTTAATCACGGGGTCATGCTAATCTTCTCTGTATCGTTCCAATTAATAGGGACTTTAAGCATCGAGGACGGGGACGTGAGGGCGATGGCAGAGAAACAATAACGCTAATTACAAAATTCAATAACTTCTTGTCGGAATGCATGAAATGAGCTCGATTTGGTCTTAACTTCAGGTATTCTGTGCAAAGCTACAACGTGAAATACCTGTGTTTGGCGTTGTAAAGAGAATGAGAACGTCAGTTCATTATTTGTGCAGATAGTTGTTTTCAGTCAACCGGACCACAAAAAGACGATGTTATTCATCAAAGAGGGCGCAAATATAGTGAAAAACACGAAAAAAGAAACAATTATGAAAACAACAGACAACAAAACACTTCATTCGAACTTCGTCGTGTTCACGTCCCCGTCCTCGATGCTTAAAGTCCCTAATGTTAGTATGCAGTACGAACTGTATGTTTAGAAAAGAAGCCCGAGTTAACTCCACTTGTGGAGTCTAGTTTTATTAAGTTTAGTGAGGGCCACAAGTTTATAAGTGTATTTCACTTTTATGTGTTTACCCTCTTGAAATAAAATCATCATCATCATCATCTTCTTCTTCTTCTTTTTATTAACTGGCTAAATGTTCTCTACTTTTATTGTAAAGCTCGGTGACTTTATGCTTGAAGACCAGACAGTGATTTTGATCAGTTTCTTTTTTTCGAATTGGAAGCCAATTTGCACCTTTATTCTTTAAGCATGTCATATTCCAATTTTTAAACGGTTACTGTGTTATATTTTGTCTGAATTCTAGGCAACCCGTTAGGGATGCGTTACTGCATGATTGTACCACATTTAGCTTACCGAGAATTACAGTTTACCAACAAATAAGATGGCTAGGCAACCCGTTAGGGATGCGTTACTGCAAGATTGTACCACATTTAGCTTACCGAGAATTACAGTTTACCAACAAATAATTTGCTGCGGGCTGATCACGTGGAAAACGTTTGTACAAAATCTCTGGACGTAGCCATTTCAAAAATGAGAAATGAGATTTAATGACATTAATTATAAAAACTTGTTCCCAGTCCTCCACTCGTTTTTGAAATGGCTAATAACTACAAACGTAGTTGGATAATTACCTTGCATAGGCACTTGCATGGCTAGGGTGTCGCTTATACATTAACGCAACAACCTTAAATCTTCTAATTTTAATTGAGTATGCAACAATTTAAACACGTCGTAATTTTTGCTGTTAAATACGTACTGCCCCCCCTTGAATTTTGGGTTGTGTACGGCTCTGAGTACTTGAAATATTAATTGTTTCTAGCTAACGTGAGTGCAAACACTAAAACCATGAAACAGTGCTAACTTTAATTAGCACTAAAGAGTGCAATGTCTTTTGTGTTCTATTGTTTTATTGGTGCTATTCAAGCACTAACTAGTTTGTACTGTTTCACGGTTTTAGTGTTTGCACTGTATTATTTTGTATGTGATTACATTTTCATACATGATAGAGTGCAAACACTAAAACCGTGAAACAGTACAAACTAGTTAGTGCTAAATAGCACCAATGAAACAATAGAAAACAAAAGCACTATTTAGCAATAATTAAAGTTAGCACTGTTTCATGGTTTTAGTGTTTGCACTCTATTTTTTCTTGCCTATAATAAGTTAATCTGATTACAGTTTCTAACCTGGTATATATTCCCATTCTTACCGACATTCCAAACAAATTGCAATCCAGAGAAATATTAATAGATGACTGTAAATATTTACCACAATACTTTGCAAACATTTATCAGATATCAGTTAACAATTACCAAGCGACAAATTACCATATGACTTACAGACATCAGTATTGTTTACATGTAATACGTAACTTGTTCTGTCCTATTCAGTATTACGGTAATCTAAGAGTATTATTGTATTGTAAAATTGTCCCGTTGATATCAGAACAACTCAAATTATCATTCGACTCATTTCTATCCGCAGTTCTGATTGGCTGAAAGACCTGCAAATAACTGCGTACAAATAACGGTCTGAGCATGCGCAGTGAAGATTAAGCAATGTTCGCTGCAAATAACGGTCTGAGCATGCGCACTTAATCGATCATTCACAGTGTAAACATGGCAGCTCGTTTTACAATATGTTTTCTTGATGTTTATATTCAATAAATTCCTTATTGATAGATATGAGTCGAATGATAAAAACAATTATTGAACTCGGTTATCGCAAAATATCGTGATTTTGTCAGTGTCTCGCAGATTAATTATTTGCCTCTGCCTTCGGCATCGGCAAATAATTAATCTGCTCACCACTGACAAATCACGATATTTTGCTCAACCTCGTCCAATAATTGCTTAGTATTGGCACTAAATAAACTGAGTTGCTCTAATCACGCTGGGGCCAACCACCCACAAAAACGGTCATCAGAGATTCGATTTGCAATAAACTGAAACTGAATCTACCAACTGTCACAGGCATGACTTTAGATGACTTTTTCTTCAGACGTTTTCTTTCTCTGCGTTATGGTTTGTATCAATACTTCTCAAATTCATGAATATTTTTGTAGGTGAATTTCCAATGAGAATCAGAGGAAAATCACTAGTGAGTCTTCCTGTGGCTTGCTATTGGTTATCCAAATGCATAACTGACACTTAGAAATATTATCGCTTTTGTGATGATACAAACTTGAACTGCTATAGTGAGTTAAAAAACGGTTATTTTTTTGATATACTTTACACTGAGCGGCTTTGAACCCCGAACCCCGAACCCCGAACCCACAACTTGCAGCTAATCCCTGTTACCTACCATTACGCTACGAGGTAATTCGTTGGTGAACATCAGTATTTTCGAAAGTTTTACATTATCGATCTCTTAATATGTTGATTGAATATAAGATTTTGTTTAGTAAACATCGAAAAGCAATAAATTACTGATGAATTTGAGGTACTATATCAACAACGAGTGCGAGTGTTTCATCAGGGGTTCAAAACACCGAGAAACTAATGAAAACGAAAATTATTTGCCTGTAATAGCAGGATTCAAAAAATAAATATAGGATATTTCTGATCGATGACGATTTGACTGATCTCCGGCTCCATTCAGCCAAAGCAGCGGCAGACTAAGAAAAAATAACTTTGAAGCCAAAAAACTACTTCATTCTCGTCCTTGTGTTGTTTTCCCTTAAGCTAATACTTGAATTTAAACTTTCGGTAAGGAAAAGTACACGCTTTTTGTAAAGAAGACATAATAAAAACATGTAGTAATACCTAGCTTTTTCGCGCGCGAAAATTTCAAAACATAGGAGCGCGCGGAGGATTTTGGATAGCAGAATTCAGCTAGTTTCTAGTCTATTTTTCGTGCAAAAAAGGAACGCCTGACTGAAATATATGTAAACATGGCGTCGATCGACGTGGAAGCAAGAAATGGCAAACACAAAAAGGCAATTTTTAGAGCTTATCGGCCATAATGAATTCTAATATAAGCATGGCACCGAGCCTTGATATTGCACAAACTACATGTCCAAAACCAAGCCGAAATTGTTGTAGGATCTATTGGAAACCAGCTGAAATTCTAAGTTAGTTCTTCGTCTTTCGAACCAGAGGCAAAGGAAGTGTATCAGTGCAAGGACAGCCAAACACCAGGGGCCAGAACTCTTTGTAGTTGAGTCATCCGCCATATGTTTCTCTGATAATTATAATTCAACGATTGAAGAAACGTAAAAACCGAGCCGAGTATTGGAGGTAAGATGCTGTAATTACCGTTAAGCTAAAGCTAGAAAATGTTCAATTTTATTTTAAAGGGGAATATTGAGATATAAGTATTTTGACTCCATACATTTATTGTAATGTAATCGAGGTCAATTTTTTCTAAGTGTCGCGTTCAACTGCGCATGTCGATTCGAAATTTCTGGCGATGTTCCGCTACGCCAGCTTCGATAAAGTATAAAAATCGTTGGGCTCAAAAAATATTCACAGAATGGCAAAGAACGAGAGAGGTAAAGATGCCACAATTAGACTGTGGGGTCTTTTCAAAGAATATCAATGGAATAAGGTGAAATCTTTGGATGTAGAAATCGAAGGCATGGATGATGTGACACTGAATTACTGGCTAAGTAAATTTGTGATGGAAGTGGCGAAAGAGTCTGGAGAAAGATATCCGCCCAAAACAGTATACGGAATAATAGCTTCCCTCAAGCGACATCTTGCAGATATAAATGGCTCGGAGGCGTTGAATCCACTTGATATCTCGGATAAACGGTATGTGAACTATTTACTCACTTCTTTCGTTATTTTGTTCATTCTGTCTGTACTTAGCTTCAGTGCAAAAGTATTTATTTTTGGTTTAAATTAACAAACGCTCTTGGTATTTGTAGATTTGCCTATTTCGTCGTGCCTCGACGCTGAAATGAAATGCGGCACAAGGGAGGGGCTTCATATCAAGTTCAAGAAGGAATGAGAAAAGATTTGTAAGCGAGGAAGAAAAGGAAATGTTTAGGAAGCAAGGATGATTAGGACTTGTACCGCTAGTTTTTTTACTTAATACT
>JAUJYZ010000830.1:82500-203906 GCA_033675265.1 Actinostola sp. cb2023 | reverse complement strand
CATGCCAAAGCCAATGCCAAGCCACTGCCAATGCCATGCCAATGCCAATGCCAATGCCAAATGCCAATGCCAATGCCAATGCCAAATGCCAATGCCAATGCCATGCCATGCCAATGCCAATGCCAATGCCAATGCCAATGCAATGGCCAATGCCAATGCCAATGCCAATGCCCAATGCCAATGCCAATGCCATGCCAATGCCCATGCCAATGCCAATGCCAATGCCCATGCCATGCCAATGCCAATGCCAATGCCAATGCATTGCCAATGCCAATGCCAATGCCAATGCCAATGCAATGCCAATGCGAATGCCAATCCAATGCCAATGCCAAATGCCAATGCCAATGCCATGCCAATTCCAATGCCAATGCCAATGCCAATGCCAATGCCAATGCCAATGCCAGGCAATGCCAATGCCAATGCCAATGCCAATGCCAATGCCAATAGCCAATGCCAATGCCAATGCCAATGCCATGAATGCCAATGCCAATGCCAAAAAAAATGCCAATGCCAATGCCATGCCAATGCCAATGCCATATGCCAATGCCAATGCCAATGCCAATGCCAATGCCAATGCCAATGCCAATGCCAATGCCAAATGCCAATGCCGATTGCCAATGCCAATGCGAATGCCAATGCCAATGCCAATGCCAATGCCAATGCCCATGCCAATGCCAAAATGGCCAATGCCAATGCCAATGCCAATGCCAATGCCAATGCCAATGCCAATGCCAATGCCAATGCCAATAGGCCAATGCCAAATGCCAATGCCAATGCCATGCCAATGCCAATGCCAATGCCATGCCAATGCGAATTGCCAATGCCAATGCCAATGCCAATACCAATACCAAGGCCAATACCAATACCAATACCAATGGAGCAATACCAATACCAATGCCATGCCAATACAATACCAATGCCAATGCACCAATGCCACCAATACTAATGCCAATAATGCCAATGCTAATGCCTACTAATAATAATGCCAACAACAACCAATGCAACAATAATAATAACAATAATGCAATAATAATGCCAATGCCATAATAATAATAACAAACAATAATGCCAATAATAATACCAATAACATAACATAACAATAATAATAATAACCAATACCAATAATAATAATAATAATAACACAATAACAATAACAATATACAATAACAATAATAATAATAATAACACAATAATAATAATAGATAATACAATAATAATAATAATAATAACAATAATAATAATAAAATAAAACAATAACAATAACATAATAATAATAATAATAATAATAATAATAACAATAATAATAATAATAATAATAATAACACTAATAATAACAACAATAATAATAATAATAACAATAACTAATAATAATAATAAACATAACAATAACAATAACAATAATAATAATAATAAACAAACAATAATAATAATAATAATAACAATAATAATACATAATAATAATAATAATTAATCAGATAATAATAATAATAATAATAATATAATATTAATAATAATAATAATAATAATAATAATAATAATAATAATAATAATAATTAATATGCTGGTGAAATTATTCAGTCCGCCTGCCCTCAAGTGTGTTTTGTTCCCTGACATCACTTTCGCGCGAGGAATCCTAAAGAATATCCAAAGGTCTACAGAATACAGTCGAGTGAGTTTAATACTCGTACATTGGTTAGAAAACGAATACACCTAATTGCATAAAAACGTTGTCGGGTCAACATTCATGGAAGCTACGACCTAAAGAGAATTCTGGGAAATTGAAATTCTCCAATAGCATCGTAGAATCAAAAACCCTTTCTGTCCATACGTATAGCTTCTATGATTCATGATTTTCAATCGACTTATGCAATTTGGTCTCCTTCGCAGCCACTCAGATGGGGCATTAAGGCATGGGTCCAAGACGACCACGCTCATTAGAACGGCTGTAATATCATCTAGTTTTACTGTAGAGACTACAGTTTAAGGACACATCATTAAGATTAACGTTTTGTTTAATTTTTTGTTAATATGGTAACCATGGTGACATCATACTTGACCTTTGAACTGAAGTTTAAAAAATAACTTTCAAGGCCTCGGGGTAGGATGTTATTTTGTTATTTTGCTCGAGCGCATTCTATTGTGAGCGCGCGCTTATGCCAACGTTTTTGTTTTGTTTATATTTGCTTTCCACGCCATGTGAAAATTCGCTATTATTTCCTTTCGTCCCTGATGATGGGCCAAGAGCCCGAAAGCTCGGAAAATAAAGTAAATACGTAGAAGAAACATATCATGTCTGAATTAACAAACTGTTTAAATGAAAACTGAAAAAGATGGCTTAAGATTTGTACAGCAGACAAACAAGAGTAGTTTGTTTAATAGAGAACAAGTGTAGAAAGAAAAGAAAAGAAAGAAAGAAAGAAAGAGAAAGAAAGAAAGAAAGAAAGAAAGAAGAGAAAGAAAGAAAGAAAGAAAGAAGAAAGAAAGAAAGAAAGAAAGAAAGAAAGAAAGAAAGAAAGTAAGTAAGTAACTAAGAAAGTAAGTAAGAAAAGACTAAGAGGAAAATTGAAGCGCTATCCTGTGTAGAGAAGCTCAAATTCATATTTCAACAAGAAATTAAGATTATCTAGAATATAGAATATCCACAGAATCAAGTTAGTTAGTATAGTAACACATGAAAATCGTATCTTGAATAATACAATAAGCTCAATTAAACACGTACATCCAATACTCTAAGGTAATTCACAACTCGGGGTACCAAATCTAATCAAATAAGAATAAACACAGCTGACGCGTTTGCAAGCAACAACAGCTTTCATGTCTTGCGCAGTAGAGTACAAAGCACAAGACACGTATCATGTTTACTAAGATAATAAGTTACAGAATTCGAGTCTTCAAACTCAGACATGTAGTTTGATAACTATCGAAGTATACTCAGATTTCAGTATTCTGTTATTATCCAGATTCACGATACTTTCTATAGCCATAGAAATCGTATTGAATAGACTATGTATAAAACTGTACTTTTAGGATTACCTCCAAACATTTATACGCCTAGTTATGTATTATTCTGACGTATAGCATATTAGCATATGTTGACGTATTGTCATTATAAATAGAGAATACTGTAATAACTCAACATTTTACTGTTTTGCTCTTCTCGCTCATAACACTACAAACTCTCACAACGTCGCTCACAACCCAACTCAGGGGGGGAGGGTTCGTCAGTCATCACACCACTCCCTTCCCTATAAGCACTGTTCCTAGTGCGGTCTATACACATTTAGATAACACAATTGTTTGTTCTTTGCAAATATCGCTTCAGTAGCAATGTTTTTTTCATGACACCCAAGATCCGTAGCGATCTGGTGGTCTTCGCCGCCTCGTGGGTCTTTTGGGAACATCAGCGTTAGAAACCTGTACCTGGTTTCCCTCAGGATCACCGTCTTGGCTTTGCTGTTCCGTTACACTCTCAATCTCATTAACACTAACAGCAGTAACAGAACTGTCCTGAACTTGGTTCTCTGTAATGATTTCAGCATCAACAGCTTCATCTTCTCCAAACTGGACGATAGGAGTTGAACTGTCCACTTACTTCCTTGGCAACTATCTGTTTTCTTGAGCTTTCTCTATCGGGAAGCCAGCTCTTAGTGGTGGTCCGAGGTAGGGCTTCAACCGATCCGAGTGAACAACCTTTGGTTTGGACCTAGAACTCATTTGGATACGGTATACTACGTCAGAAAGGACAGAGGTAACCAGATAGGGACCCTGCCAAGGGGCAGTCAAGTTTAGGACTTCTTCCTTTCTTTCTTCGTACATTGTGCAACCATACACTGTCACCCACCCTAAAAGGATTACCAGCGAGACGCTTATCATAGTTCCTTTTCTGGCGCTGGCCAGCTTTCTTTAGGTGGTTTCGAGCCAGTTCGTGTGCATTGGCTAGTCTTTCTTGTAGCGCTTGTGCATAAGCAGTCTGTAACAAGGGTGAATCAGGTGACAATTCTGTAGTCACATCAAGTGGTACTTCTATTTCCCTACCCAACATAAGTTGATTGGGTGACATCCCAGTGGATTCATGGATTTGCACTTCGATATGCCATCATGCATGTTGGTAATTGTAGGTCCCAGTCCGACTGATCATCTTTAATCTTCCCACGCAGCATTTCCTTAAGTGTACGATTAAAACGCTCTACTTGGCCATCCGACTGTGGATGAAGTGGAGTAGTGCGAGTCTTTTCAATGTCTAACAATCTGCACACTTCGGCCATAACCTTTGATTCAAAGTTCGTACCTTGGTCACTGTGAAGTTGTCGAGGCACTCCAAACCGACAAATGAACTCACCAACCAGTTTTTCCGCCACCGTTGGGGCTTCCTGGTTCGGTATGGGGTAGCTTTCAGTCCACTTTGTAAAATAATCTGTAACCACTAAGACATACTTGTTCTTTCTAGGGGTTTCTGTTAAGGGTCCCATAACGTCGATTGCTAATCTCTCCATGGGGGCCCCCACCATGTACTGCTTCAAGGGTGCACGCCGTTTCTTTCCGAAGGACTTCTTTGCTCCGCAGTCATGACATCTTGCGACCCACTTGTACACGACCGAAGTGAGCCCGGGCCAATAGTAACGTGATCTGAGTGAGCACATAGTCTTTCGTATTCCCAGGTGGCTTGCCGTAGTATGGTTATGATGGGCTGTTAGAGCAGTCTCTCGAAGGCTCTTGGGTAGGATGAGCTGGTTGATTATCTGAGTGCCATCATCATTCTCCCATCTCCTGAAAAGTACACCATCCTTGAAGTACAACCGGTTCCATTGTGACCACAGTGCCTTTACCGCGGAGCTCTGAGGAGATACATCCACCCAAGGTGGCCTGTCAGTGGTGGATTTCTTGAATTGGATAATGACTTTGAGATCATCGTCGTTTTGTTGTTGAGATTGTAGGTACGCCGCTGTCCACGTGGGGTCTAACTTGACCGTTGCTACTTTATCACGTCCACACTCATCAGAGACATCAGAGGTTTTAGTTCCTGTTTGCTTAGTTTCTTGGCACTCAGTTTGAACACCAACATGTGAAAAGGAGACTTGGCCATGGAATCTCCACCCCTTGCACCATTTACAACGTTCATTGCAAGGTCTACGAGATAAGGCATCAGCATTCTGATGTTTCTTTCCTTCGCGATGATGAATATCGAATTCAAATGTGCTGAGATATTCGATCCAACGTGCCAGTTGTCCTTCTGGTTCTTTTGCTTTGAGAACTGAGCGGAGGGGAGCATGATCTGTTCGTATGTGGAATTTAGTTCCTTGCAGGTAGTGTCGATGATGTTTAACAAATTCAAAAATGGCAAGAAGCTCACGGCGAGTTACACAGTAATTCCTTTCTGATTTTGATAGTGTTCGACTTGCAAATGCAATGGGTTTTTTCGACCCCGTCCTGAATCTGAGATAAAACTGCGCCAATACCATGATCCGATGCATCTGTGTCCAAAACAAATTCGTCATACCTGGTGGGGTAAGCAAGGACTGGGGCGCTTGTTAGTAAGTTCTTAAGTTCATCAAATGCCAGTTGGCACTGAGGTGTCCATTGGAAGTCTGTCTTTGCCTCAGTCAATCTATGCAGTGGATGGGCTGTGTCCGAGAACCCGGGTATAAAGCGTCTATAGTACGAGACAAGTCCTAAGAAGCTCCTTACTTCTGTGACATTCTCTGGAACCGGCCAGGTCAATACTTGCTCAACCTTCGCAGGGTCCGTAGCTACGCCATCTTCGGTAACGACATGACCAAGAAAAGACACTTCTTTCTGAAACAGAGAACATTTCTTGGGTTTGAGTTTCAGCCCCGCGGTGGCTAGTCGAGCAAAGACCTGTTCCAATCTGTCCATTCCTTCTTCCACTGTTCTTGACATAACGATGACATCATCCAAGTATATCAGACAAATCTTCCAGTGAAGACCTTTAAGTACAAGTTCCATTAATCTCTCAAACGAACTAGGAGCGTTGCACAATCCAAATGGTAAGACATTCCACTCGTAAAGGCCGCTTGACGTGGTGAATGCTGTCTTTTCCTTAGTCGAGGGATGCATTGCTACTTGCCAATACCCAGAAGCAAGGTCCAATGTTGAAAACCACTTAGACCCTGACAAAGCATCAATAGAGTCGTCCACGCGTGGTAAGGGGTAGGCATCTTTCACAGTGACTGCGTTTAATAGTCGGTAATCAATACAGAGTCTCTGACTGCCGTCTTTCTTTGCAACTAATACGACTGGCGAGGACCAGGGACTCGATGATTCTGATACTCTGCCTTGTTGTAGAAGTTCATCCACTTGTCGATGTATTTCCTCGCGTTTCCATGGTGACGTTCTTCTTGGATGTTGACGGATGGGCATGGCATCTCCAGTTTGAATTTTGTGCTCTACTGCATGTGTTGTCCCTAAGTCTGAGTCAGAAAGTGAGAAAATATGCTGATATTCATGAAGCAAATCTTTTAATCTTTCTACATCATCATCAGTCAAGTGTTCTGAACTCTTTTCTAGAAGTTCCCGTAAGGGTTGCGGTAAGGTTTTATGTGATGGTTCTCGTACGGAGTCTTGATGGAGTACTCTAGCTTTGTCTTGTGGCCCCTCTTGTTGTTCTTCGGGGAGTTCAAATGGGAACACACTTTCGATAGGTTTGGCCAAAGCAACCACAGTGTCAGCAGTCAATGTCTGACTTTGGTCTGATGCATTCATGACGCGTATTGGAACAACACAGTCTTCATGGACATCAACCAAAGTTCGCCCCGATACATAGACCTTTACGCTGTAGAGATGCACTGAGACAAGGTTCGAGCAGCCGAGTTCCAAGATGTGCACCGGATGACTGCTGCTTGGAATGCCTGCTTACTGTAACAGGAATTATCATTTCCGTGTTGGCAGCAATTGTAACGGACCGTCGAATGAAACATCTGGAGGTGCGTGGTTGGCTTTGAAGGTCGTAACACTCTAGAATTTCTCCATTGATAGACACCTGACTTTGCACAATGTCAATGGTTGCATCAACTTGTGTTAGAAAATCCATCCCGAGGATACCCATATCATCAATTTCAGCAACAATCACTGGCAATTGGAATTCGTTGTGTGTGGCAATCTTATCTTGATTAGTCCCGTTCCATAAGTCAAGGCTCTTCGGCCGTCGGCAAGCAAAATATCTGAGTTAGCAGGATTCAACTGGAATTTAATGCCATCAGGCAATGACTGAAACGATTTCAGCGACAGGATCGATCGGACGGCACCCGTATCGATCAACCACATGATACGAGTTCCCCCCATAAATCCTGGTAGATAAAGACCTTGTGATACGTTCTGAATTCCTTTGTTGTCGAATGTCAGTGTAGTCTTTGATGAGTTTTTGTTCAGTCGTGAGCCCACTAGAAGGTTCCTTCAGGCGTCCCCCTGGGCCTTGGGTGGCGCCCTCCACTCGTTTCCCGGCCCGACGTCATTCTGGC
Organism: Actinostola sp. cb2023; assembly: GCA_033675265.1. NCBI lineage: Eukaryota > Metazoa > Cnidaria > Anthozoa > Actiniaria > Actinostolidae > Actinostola > Actinostola sp. cb2023. The sequence continues at coordinate 196,431 of JAUJYZ010000830.1, read as the reverse complement.
TGTTTGAACGAGGCTGCTGTGGGCATCGGTTTCTATAGTGGCCAAACTCTTTACAATTCCAACACTGAACATTGCTTTGATAATTCCTTGGGTTGTCAGGGCGTTGCTGATGGGCGTTGTTGGACGTTGTTGGCTTAGAAAGATGCTGTGCCTGCTCGATGAAGTGTTGGAGAGTCTGGTTTTGTTTCTCTAGTTGTTCTTGTTGTTTGAGAATTTGCTGACGTAACTTTTCCAATTCTGTGCCAATTAAGGTCATATCTCTCTCTGGGCCATCTACGGCGCGAAGTTTTGGTATGGCTGGCAAATGGGGACTGTCAAGAAGGCGGAAAGCCTCCAGCTCGCACGCGAGTGATAACGCGTCATCTAGGGTTTTTGGTTTATCTCTCCTTATGCGCAAGCGGTCGTCTGGATCCTTGATCGCATCTATAAAATGCTGAACTGCGAACCTTTCCTGGATTTCCGTTGGTAAATCTGGTAGGCTAGGCTAGACATGGACCATATCTCTGCTGCTAGAGCTTGAGTACTTTCCCCATCGTTTTGGCGGCGAGTGTGTAGACGTGCTTGGTGCAACTCTCGTTGTTTTTCGACGCCAAATCGGAGCTCCAATCTCCCCACGATCTTCTTATAATCACAACAATCAACTTCTGACAGCCCACTGAGCACTTTCTGAGCTTCGCCACGAAGACTTGCAGCCAAGAATACCGCAGCCTCTTCGTCATTCCATCCATTAAGAACAGAGCAATGTTGGAAGTGTCGTAAATAATCTCGTAGGTTTTGTGAACCATCGAAATCGGCTGGAAATTTAATGGGCTTTGTAAATTTCTTTTCGCCGCCTCGTGTAGACATCATGTCTGGCCTTGTTCCTTCGTTACGCTCGAACGCGTTTCTTGAATGTGAACATCCATGACCAGAATTACTAGTAGTTGAAGTCTCGAATGGATTTGGAGACTGGAACGGGTTTAGTGGGGTTGACTGACGTACATTTGCTGTTGTTGTATCATTCATCGTAAAGTATTCATACCTTGAACCGTTACCTCGTGTAGTTGAGTCGCCGTCCCATGTGAACGGGTTTGTTGTGTTTGGCAAACGCCGACGAACCATTTCTTGCATATTTGATTTCTCAGACGGTTTCGATTGACTTCCAGTGAATGGATTTAACGGGGTTGTCTGAGTTCCAGTGAAGATTCCCGTGTCGTCCATCGCCACGCTGTCATAATATAATTCGATGATTTGTCCATGTTGTCGTCGATCACGTGCACGGTGAAATCTCGATAATTTCAATAACAAGTGAGGTTTAGAGCCACAAATTCACGATAAAATGATTACTGATCTCTTTCGGTAACGTTCGGGTCCTTTTTGTAGCTGCCACCAATGTAATAACTCAACATTTTACTGTTTTGCTCTTCTCGCTCATAACACTACAAACTCTCACACGTCGCTCACAACCCAACTCAGGGGGGGAGGGTTCGTCAGTCATCACAATACACAAAGGTCACACTTCAGTTGAACCATGACTTCAGTCATGTGTTAAGTTCAGAGAAGAGTTGACCGTTGACATTGAACAAAATAGTAACTCAGAACAACCGATGTAACTCAAGTCCCAGAGCTTTCAATAAAGACCAGTACCGGCAACCAACTCTCTACTGTTTCAGCAAGTTTACACCTGTACCTTGTCGGTGGCATTGTTGGATTCATCGTAGAGATAATAGTCTTTGCCTTTGAAGAAGTACAACTTTAAGTTATGTCTCCATATGAATATTTCGTCGATAGTTGTACCATTGGGGAAACCGTGCCATCCACGGTTGAATTTACGAGGGTAGCCTGGTCTTTTTACTCGGTTCTCCAGGTCGTCGTACCTCCAGTACATAGAGTCTTTGAAGATGTAGGTTATACCCGAGTTAAAGGAAGACTCAATGCTTTGGATGCGCCTTGGTTCACAGCGTCCTTTAATAGGAAAGAAACCCAGGCATATTTTTCTCAACCTCGTCCCCAGGGTCCTCTCTTCTCGATATTTTCAAAATGGCGGACGCTCGAGAGAAGACACTGGTGTCATTCTCGTACCCAGTGCCCACTCATCATTTGGTTGGTCGTGGGCTCTGGAAAACCCTGAAATTTTAGCGAATTTCATTGGCTGATGAAATCAACAATGACTGATCGTATTTGATTGGTCCATGAGATCAACAAAGATTCAAACTTGCAAGGCGAACGAAAGGAATGACAGCGACGGTTGTATGTTCATACAATGGTATTCCGTTTTTGAATTATAAAGCTATGGAAATGAGAGTGACTGTGTAGATGTTAAGGGAGGCTCTATAGGCAGGCGTTGGGATCGTTGTTTAATCAAGCTCTGGCTGGCTAGGACTAATTACAAGTTGTGGTGCGGTCACCTTTATAGTGACGCACTAATTGTCTATCATTATATCAATGTCAGATTGATCTAGGTTTGTGATTGGCTATATCCTATAATATATGTGGTTCTAGATTACAATTATCAAATACGCAGCTAAGTCGTACAAGTAATCTAAAGATTCTATATAGTTAACTTCTGCAACACTGCAACAAAGGTACACTGTTGGATAGTAATAATTATAAGTTATCTGATTGTGTCTAAACATTGTAAATGGAAAATAGGAATAAGAAGTTCTGACGAAGTATAGTGTCTTGGGGTGTGGTAGATAATTGTATGGGAAACTATGCCAAAATAGGAGGAGACTAAATGATAAGAAAATAAGAAATTGCATGATCTAGAATACAATCTGGTTCTAGAGATAATGGAACTAAAGTCTTAATGGTATTGACTTAGCTTATCTAGAAGTGTTTGAGAATACAGCAATTAATAGTATCGGGTTAAATCAGTGATTCTGTTGTGTAACATAGACATAATTTGATCTGAATTGGTAAAGGGAGATCTAACAATATATATATATATATATATTAACTGCTGCAGTGACTTACCACCGGAGAAGACCAGAGGAGGTCTGAATAGTATCCCAGAATGCATTGCGGGAGAAATGTTGTGAAGTTCACGCTTCCAGTCTTCAAGAATGTGATTTGTTAGTGTTTTACAAGCAAGATTTGTTTAGCAATATCGCCAGCATTGAAGGTAAGATTTGTATTACATGTTTCCAGTGCATTAATACTACTTCCCTGAAGACTTTATTTCATGATTTTCTCGCTGTCTTTTGAAAAAATCAGTAGCTTACGAAGGGTATTCACTACGCTTTGAAAATTTGAGTGATAGACGCTCACCAAAAACCGCTTTATTCTTATTACTGACTTGAGTATTTTATATTTTAATAACACGTTATCGTACTGTAAGGCTTGGAGAACGTTTGTATATAAAATTACTCAAAGTTACTCCACGTTTTAGATAGTTTTACTGGCTCCGAAGTTAGACATTTTTTGACACTTGTGGTCGTATTTCATTGCTCTGAAGCATCACGGCATGTGACAAAACAACTCTTTCGTTGCTGAAATCAATAACTTGTGTTCTAATAGATACGCTAAAAGGCATTAACTAATATAAACTTTTACTTTTTCAGAATTATGGATGAAAGCTCAAAGCGAACGTATGTTAGCACGGGCAATACGCCACATAAACCCAAAGAGAAACGCGCGAAGAGGACAAGCACTGGTGCATCTCGACGTAAACTGTTACGATGTTGTTAGGCGAACAAGCGCTGGGCTGCGAACACCTTTGAATTATTATATTGATGTATATTGTATATTTATTGATGTCAGGGACACCTGGGAGAACAGCTTGCTGAAGGTGTTCCCTGCTTAAATAAAGCTTATTATTAAGAGAGAGTCCATCGAATAGTTGTGGTCTGTTGTCGAGCAAGGGACCAACGCAACACGTTTCTCGCTGAATTTGTCGATAAAACTGATGTGAACCATCCTAAAAACAGATTCAAGCCCTTCCAGGCCGGTTACGGAAACCGAGAACTCTTCTTTTGATACGCAGTGAACGTATAATAACCGAATATCATCGAAGACAGGCGCCGAGTAACCAGCAATAGGCCTAAACGCCGCCATTACTTCTTGTCGTCTTGCCGGTTGTGAGAAAGTAATGACGTCACGAAAAAACGATAATATAATATGAAACGCAATGCATTCTGGGATACTATTCAGACCTCCTCTGGGAGAAGACGTAGCCCTTCGTGTACTACTCACATCTACAAACTGTCTGAGACGTTCACACATGAATAAAGCAGGCAACAATTTTTGTTTTCAAAACTCTTTGCTCAGATGTTTTTTAAAACAAGGCAGTGTTTTTGTCGCGCAAAGGATTATGGTCAAATGTGCAAGCCGCCGCCATCTTGTTTAGTACGTACAGTTTGTTTAATTTGAAAATCGATTACATTTGAAGTGAATAGTGGGATGTTTCACCCTGGCAAGCGGATTCAACATTGTATTCAACATTCGTTCGATTTTGTTGAATAGCGATGTTGAAACGGTTTGCCACCCGCTTTCAACAATGTTGAAACGTATTGAAACGTGTTGAATCAATGTTGAATGAGTTTAAAAGAGTTTAAACTTTGCTTCAACATCGATTCAACATTTCTTTTGTTCTCGTAAATGTTGAATGGCGTTTGGTCGGTTTGCCACCCTCTTTCAACATTGTTGAGTACGCGCTTGCGCATTAATTAAATTAAACCTGAGAGAAAGACCTCTTGTGAAACGTTGTTGAAAGCATTGTCGAAACCCGTTTGCCACCCCGCGTTCAACATATTTCAACTTCCGTTCAACACCGTTCAACAAAATCGAACGAATGTTGAATACACTGTTGAATCTGTGACGTCAGTTGATTGTTTTGCCGTAACTTATTTATATTTTTTCAAGCTGTTTATTTGAAATACAAACTAAAAGTTGAACATCATGTATATATATTGTAGAAATCTTTTTGCCAGATTAAATATGTCAATAATTTGCACAAGGTCGCTTTTGTAGAATAAATTAAAACCAAACTGACGTCACCAAATTACCATATCACGATTTCAAACTGAAACATCTGAAACATCCCACTATCAGGAGCCCATTACTAGGAGCCTTCCTCTCCTATAATAGGTCTGTACGACATCATTTGCACAAATTGAGCTAAAAATAGAACACTCATTATAAATTCCGCGCGATGAACCAATCATGTCGCGTCTTACACAATAGGAATTTGACGTCAGATTCAACACTGATGGCAGCCGAAAGCGTACCGTGTAGTTCTAGTGTAGAATCTGAATCTAGCTATAGTGAAATTGCAGAATAATTTCGTCGTCTGACTTCAGTACTTCATGAAGCGAGGAAGAACAATGATTGAAAACATTAAAAAACAAAACAACAAAAAACTAACTCCAGGTAATATTATTTATATCAAAACTTCAAGTGCGAGAATTTCTACAAAACAAAGCTAGCTAGTTCAAAGGCCAGTTCAAAACATCTTCTGCTCTTTCTGCTGAGAAGGAATTCAACGATCTGGTATCATGGATAATCTGTTACGAAGAACCTAATTAAACTTGTGCAGGCCAGGACTAGCAGTGAGAACCAAGCTATGAATATTCCAAACCGCCGGTGTGTTTTGCAAAATTAGCACTGATTTGTTGTCTGAAACGCAGCAAAATGAATCACGAACTGAAGTAGGATTTTGTCGAAAATTCTCGACATTCACACAAACAGTTCCTTCTAAAACAGCGAAGTGAGGTACAGGGGAGCTTCTTTTTCTGTGGCCTGGATGAAGATTTTATCGCATTTTTATTCGGCGGCTGATCTTGGAGTGCCGGTTATCTTGTCTTCTTTGCCAACTGAAGTCGCCTTTGGCGAACGAACTTCGCCAATCCATACACACAGTGATAACCCTCTTGTTTTAGCCGGTTCTTTGCCGCTCTTTAAGGCACGGTTTGTCGGTTGAAAGTTTCAGTTGTTTTTCGACAATCTTTCGGCGAAGGTCTTTATCAAAGTGCACATTTGTGTGGTTGTTTATGTTGGCGTCGCTGTCCACTGAAACTATCAGTGATGATGAAGGTGATGGATTTTGCTTCATCAGAGTCGAAATCACTGTGAGAACGCTTCATTCTTACGAAGACTAAATCGTGAATCAAAAACCAACAGAAGAAAGTTGATAAAACAAGAATAAACATATGAAGCGATAGGTATAAGAACGTAGAAGAATTTCGCGACATCGTGAGTCGCCAAACTAAAAGTCGCCAAACTAAAAGTCGCCACTAAGCGCTTTGGCAGTATGTTAGTTTATTGATACATGTGATACATTCATTGTACACAGTTCGTCTCGTTCTTATGCAAGGGAAAATTAGACTAGGACTTCCATGGATTAAGAATATCAATATTTTGGATCAAGTCCTCACATCTTCCGTTTGGCCACCATTTTATTTTTCAATTTGGTATCATCCTGGGGGAATAAACTTCTTAGTGTTTTTTGAGAAGCTATATCATTGTAGAGTTGGAAAATGCCTGATAGCAACCGATCGGTGGTAGCTTCCGAGAACTACAGACATTTTAATTGACCCCCCTGTATACCCCTGATTTTAGGCTGCGAGCATTTGAAAATCCGCGTTTTCGAACTATATTCTGGAATTTTAATCCAATCAAAGTCATATATATTATACAGGTAAACAGTATTCATGGGAATAACAATTTTCTTCGTTTTAGAATTTGCACTTTATCGGATTTTGGCGGGAAAATGACGTCATCAAATTTTTGCCAAAAATTGAAATTCCCGTTCTGGAAATGATTTGTTGGTCGTATGTGAAAGAATATATTGAGACAATTTCAAAATCGAAGAGATGATCAAAATATCCCATTATAATATTATGATTTTTGGAAGTTTGAAAATGCAGCCATTTTTTCAATAACTGTAAATTTGGGATCCCTGTGTTTTTTGATGCAGAGGGCGCGCGCGTGTGTATTTCTCGCTCAATTTGTCCCAAAACTCCACTGGAAACACTGAGATCATCAAGACACTCAACTGGTTCGGGCATGTATGTTATATAGTCAGATGGAAGAAGATGATACAGCTTTGTGCATGTAGAAGTTAGGGCAAGGCATGCAGAATAAGAGAGTAATTCTTCCATCCACCGTCAAACCGAATGTGTTCACAAATCTTACTTGGGACAACATTGATAGACTGGAAGAAACACTTTCTGGACAAGATACTTCCCATCGTGTTAACGGAATAGCAATTCAGCCAAGAGGTTTTGGACCCGATCCACCGCATGTCGAGTTTCCACGTATTGATAATTCGAAGAAGAGATCACTGAACTTCGAAAATCAAGCGGAGTTGGATGTCTATGTTGCTGGTGCTCGTGTGGGTCTCCATCCTCTTATTACAAAGGAACACCATGTAGGTGACGCAAATGATGCAGCGAAGCAGGAAAGTAACAAGAACATGCTGTGTATCCTGACAAGACAAGTAGATTCAGGCAATCAACAAATACCCAGCTGGACAGGATTTAACATCAAGACGAAAGACGAAGTGCCTGTATCACAAGATGTCATTCACTACCTGGCTACGATAAATGCCTCTGCCACGAACTTGACAACTATGTTTGGAATTTTAAATCAGTCCGAGGAGATCAGACTGAAGAGACTGTGCTTAAATACCATCATCATTGTTATGGATCAGGCTTTGTTTGCTAAAGCATGCGAAATTGCTTGGAAGCATGATTGCTTTTCCAACATTATGCTGAGAATGGGAACATTTCATACCATCTGTAGCATGTTGTCAATCCTTAGTAAGCTAAGCGGTTTGGTGATGGTGGCTTGAATGATGTCCTCATAGAATCACAGATAGTGGCGGAGGGTTCAATTAATGGGGTCATCGATGGTAAGCAGAATAATCAATGTATAAGAGCACACAAGTATGTGTATGAAGCGGCTCTGGTGCGACTGGCGTGGGGAGAATTTATGAAGGGGCTGGAGAACAGTGATCACGAGCTCCTCATCACCGTCAAGCTTTTACTGGAGAAGGTCAGTGCTATGGCAAGTGATCTGAAGCAGGAAGCGTTTGACGGTCGTCTGCAAAGTCCCCTACCAATAACACAGGTAATGACCAAGTTGACCTTGTCAGAAGCAAAACACCACGGAATCATCATTCGAATGGCTTGGAGATGCAGATACCAGTTGCCTTCTCGATATGCACGCAAAAGGCCAAGGACTATAGATGCCCTCCACAGCATCTACATATGTCATACAGAATGCTGACAATAATATTCTCCATTACTGTAGCGTAGCTTTTCCAGGAAATCACTCCACATCGCAAGGTACCTTACGCCATACTCTGCGTAGATGACTAATCTTGCCGAGACAAATCCATGAGGCATTCATGAAAGGGCATTTTTCCGTGCAGCTGTCCAAGAACAGTCCATTTTGAAGGATACCTGTGGATCTAGCCTGCGAATGCAGCTGCTTTTTGGCTGTCGCGCCACAGGGTTCCCCCACGCGAGACCCCTGTGGCGCGACCGCCAAAAAGCGGCTGTATTCCGAGGCTACTGTGGATCATACTACTGAAGTCACGGTGAATAAGGACACCCAGTCGACCCCTGGAGGAAATGCGGATTTTAGTCTCAAGCCTACAGCCATACAGCGATACTACATCACAGCGGAGTACAGGAGTGCATTTCTGGGGCAACTGAGAGATATGGTACAAGGAGAAGCAAAATCCCAACACACATATCTCCAGCAATCTCGCATCAAGAAATATGAGAAAGCTGTTTTTGCAGTGGTTGAGTTGATCCGAGGCTGGAACAAACCCTTCACTGAGAACCAGGATCTAATCAGCACAGCTAAGGGACCGCCAAAGGACGTTGCAACAGATCTAATGAAAGTGTATGAAATTGGCGAGAAATGCTACGCAACTTTCAACTTTCGCATGGAAAAAGTGCCACAAATCAAGAAATTTCACGCTATATGAATTAGAAGAAGAATGTAACGTCGACGTCTAATGGCATATTGTAAAAGCTGATTGGTCTCTGATTGCCCGAATCATAGTAATGGCGCAAGGACGGAATCCTGAGATGGAGGAAATTCTATAACATCCTCTAGGACCATTACCATGGTCACTATCAACCCCAGATGGTTTCCTTCGCAAGACTAACAAGGCTGCTTTGGCGACTTTGGCGACTTTGCTCCAGAAGAATGTACAGCCAGCTGAACGAATCCCCAGTAGCTCTGCTGCAGTAGTTGATGGAATGAGCTTGGTGCAGAAAATGAACGTTGACCATCTGTCTTTTGGAGATGTTGCTGACACAGTCTTGAATATGGCGAGGAACAAGACTCCGAACAAAGCTCGTGGATGTCAATAAAGTTGCTAATTCAGTTAGTGCCTTCGCTGGAAGAGGAAAAGCGCAAGCCGTGATACCTTCACCACATTGGGACAAGAGTGGGAACTCTCACCAGACTTGATGAACAAGCTAGAAGCCTTGACATGCCATCTCTATGTACTCAAATCAATGATCTAAGGTATCAGCTATTCTGTGCCAAGGGCGAAATTGAAAGCCAACATTGAACTCCCGCCAAGTAGAGATTGCTTAGTTATAACCGTTATCATTGAATATGTGGCTAATAGACTGAGGTGCACAGATATGTGCAGGCACCCAAACTGTGAAAACCAACCATTTACTGAAGAAGAGGATGACAGCAACGTGGAGCCAGTTGAGGCGGACGATCTGGACTGTGATGAGGAATATCAGATCGCTTAGTAGTTTTCATGTCAACCAAAAGTGTAAATGCGATGTGTTTTACAGCTTTACAGTGGTGGATACTTAATCTGGTAACTATCTATAGGTTGACTGATGTTCAAGGTTTTTTTCCGCGAAAAATCCCTTTTTCAATATTTTCTGTGATCACGTGATAGATCACGTGACTTTCCAATCATGTACGTTAGCTTGATACTAGTTTCTAGAATAAGATATAAGCCAATGTGAGCTTTTCTGGAGGGTACGGTTTTCGTCTCAATTTTCAGGTTCTTTCTCGTAAATTTCGCTTCAGCCTCGTTTCCATGCTGTATCACTCTTTAAAGGTCGCTCCTGTCCACAAGCTACCATAGATCGAATGCTATCAGGCATATTCTGACTATTGGCCACCTAACCTTCCTGAAAAACACCAAAAAGTTTATTCCCCCCTGATGATACCGACCAACCCTACTGGCTCATGGACTACTAGTAATGGGCTCCTGCCACTATTCACTTCATATTTAATCGATTTCAAAATATTTTTTTAATATTCATATACGCTTTAAGGGCTATGAATAACCTTACCATATATGCTTTGAATACCATTGATGTCATCATTCCCTAGTCGTGTACTCAATGAACTGCTATAAGTGGGATTCATGATGGCTCCCGACACCGACGAGTGTAGTAATCCGAGGCTGTGCCCGATTAAGTGGACTGCCACTTTCAGAAGGCTCCTGTAGCTGTTATCGCTAGTTTCAGGCTTCCAAGGTTCATCGTCGTCAAAATGGATGCCGGCTGATCCATTTTCGTTTGGGTAGAAAGCATGACCCAGCAGATGACCCGGGCCATCAAACGAATCCAAGCAACCATGGTAACCTGAAAATAAAGTAATGTATTGTATGGTGAACTCGGAGATATTGAAAACAAAAATTGCTTAAATTATGTATTATTAGTGGCGAAATACCACATTTTTCTTTCTAGTATTCACGAGCAGGCACTAATTTTTGAATCGTTTGAATCCTTACTTAAAAATAAACTAGCTGTTGTTGAGGCTGTTGAAAATAGAAGTGTAAAAAAAACTAATTCGCTCAACACGTGGAAAAAATTCATCTAAATATATTACAAACACGCATACCTATTTCGTTTCATTTTTTACAAGATAATATTTAAATATTTAAATTTTGCTTTGCTTTACCCTCACAAATTAAAAATTACCCAGTTATAACTCCCTTCACAGATATTTTTGAGGGAGGCAAAGCAAAATTTCACCCCAGAAAAAACAACAACAGCACATGTGTAAAGAGGAGTGTACTGCCATCGGGCCACATCGGGTCTTATCGGGCCATTTAATTTCGGGCCATTTCGGTCCTTTATTGGACCACTTCAGGCCTTTTGATCGGGCCTTAATCGAGCCTTAACCGGGCCACATCCAAGGGCCACTTCAAGGGCAAACTAAGGACACTAAGGACATCATAAGGTATATCAGGACAAACCGAGGACTATCAGGACAAACGGAGACAAAAGGGACATACAAGGCCTTCTTTCTCTCCGATGAATAATGCCAGTTTTACACTTTTTAAAGTATTAAAATACTTGAGAGATCGTGATTTGGATTTTAAAAAAAACCCAGTATAATCCCACAATAGTTTTAAAATGAGAGGGAAAAAATCCCACAGCAAAGAAGGATATAAAGTCGACGTAAATGGCTAACCTATGAAGCAGACCAAAAAACGATGAAAGAATGTGTCCGCATTGTCAAGACAACTTTCATTTGAGTAATTGCATCTACTACCATAAAACCAAGTAAATATTCACGCATGTGGGTGGATGAATAGATACTTGGAGCACTAGTTGAAGTAGAGGCTTATTTATCATGGTGAATGATGTTCCATTGCTTGGTGACCACGCCTGTGCCGTTAAACATATATATAAGGGGCCACAATCAAACTAGGTCATTTGATTTGACACTCGGAGGAGAGAGGGAGAGAATTGAAAAGGCCACCATGTCCGCTCATTACCAGGATGAAGAATCCAGTTTAGATAGTACTCAGGAAAGTGAAGGTTCAGTTGGAAGTCAGTCTCAGGACACAACAACATCGGAGTCTTCAAACGACAGTCATGATGGAGTTGAAGAAAGTGTGTGGCAACGGATTCAGATAGAAGCGATAGAACGCCATGACAACAAATGGCAACCATTACCAGAAATTACGGACATTTTACTCCCGCGATATTATGACCAGCGGTCTACTGGCAGTCCGAAATTCTCCTCGAATTTATATCAAAATAAATCAATTCATCAAAACCAAACTACTCTAAGTTTGTTTAGAAATACCAAGCGTTTGTGTTGTGGTTGATAGATTTAATATTGAAGAGCTTGCTTACGCTCGGCACAGAGTACGAACGACTCACTCTTGACACTTCGAAATTTTAAAAAGAACACAGGAAGCCCAATCCATGAACTATGAGTTTGAATTTCCCGCTTTTAGGAGCCTTCACCTTCTTTGAACAGCAATATCACACATAAAACTACCAGGCTACTAAGTTCTTGTAAAATGTCGGAATCAAACGGCGAAAATTGCTATATTTTGGGTGATTTCTTGGTGATTTCAGGACATTCAACAGCTCAGATGTTTGCTCAGGCCTCCGAGAAATAGTGCTTTTTCACTTGTGGTTTGCGGCCTTTTGTATCATCGAAATCATATCATTTTGACGGATTTAGACTTACTGTGAGTTGAGGCAATGTTGGAGATGTCGGCACCGATGGATCCATGCAATCATCGAAAGTTTAAAGCTCGGAAAGTAATGCAGGTAACACTTTTTTTGCTCGATTAAGGGGCATGTATTGTCAATATTCGTTGTTGTTTTGGATCCATTTTGCGTCCAGTGCAATGAATTAAACGATGCAAAAATGTTCACAGAATATGTTATAAAGACTATATTTTACGTCTGGAAGTCGGCACCTAAAATTCAAAGCTGTATAAATGTCAAAATTTCAAATTACATTTGAAGTCCCATACATTTCTTTGTGTTGTTGAGCGGCCATTTTGAAATGTCGATCGTACTGAAAACTAATACCGTGACGTCAGATGTCCGTAATTTCTGGTAATGCATTTAGTTGATAATTATGAACAAGCTGGTGAAAATGCAGAGACTGCTAAAATCAAAGCCAGTAACGACTTGGTACCGACATACAGAAAAGAGATACCAGCGGTTTTATTTGAGTATCTCAAACTAGTATTTCTGGCAGACCGTGTCTACTAAATATTTCTCGAAGAACGTTAATCGTAGCTTTACTTGTAGTAGTGTTCATTTTAACAACTTCTGGATACTTACTGTATGCATCAACTAACACAAAATACATACATCCAGCTACTGGTCCAGCAAAATCAACATGAATGCGGGACCATGGCTTGGAAGGAAAAGTCCAAGGATGGACTGGTGCATTTGGAGGATTGGACCTCATGGACTGGCAAACTTTGCATGATGAAACACAATGTTCAATGTCCAAATCAATTCTCGGCCACCATATACGTAAGAACGAGCTAACCCTTTCATCCTTGTCATTCCAGGATGGGTTTCATGCAACTCGTTGAGCACTGATACTTGTAAGGAGGGTGGAACGACCACTCGAGTACTCAAAAGAAGGCATCCTTGCTCCACGGACGATTCATCACGTCTGTGTTTGTAGGGGATTAGTGAAGGATCAAAGACTTGAGGCCATCCAAACACAGTGTACTTATAAACTCTGGGCAATTGGGGATCCACAGCGGTCGCTTTTTTGATCATCTCACTAGTTACATTTGACATTCTTCCTCTTCTAGAAAATAACAGTTCACATTTGCACTCTCTGGAGACCACGCCTGAGGTAAGGGTAAGCGAGATACAAAATCTCAGCCTACAGTTGCAATACAGTATATAACTGGCAACTGAAAATAATAGTTTTCTCTATAAATGTTCTTGTTTGTGGGGTATTTGTAATACCTCATTTCCATATTTTTGTGTATATTCTGATTGTTTACTTACAGGAAGCGACCATTTATAGATCTATTCAAATGTTCAACTCATTTGACTTTCATATTCAGTGTTTAAGTGCGTTTTTCTCTCTAGAGATTCAACTATATCGAAAGAAACAAAAGAAGTTTGTCTTTGGAAATATTTTAGAACATTGCAAAATCAATGAATCGTATTAATGTTCACTTCAAAATGCTATCCTTGAACGTTCGTGGCCTTAGAAATTACGAAAAAAGAACGACCATTTTCAACTGGTGCAACGACCAAAAAGCTGATATTTACTTTTTACAAGAAACGTACAGTACAAAAGAAGTTTGAAAGTCAGTGGAGGAAGCAGTGGAGGGGAGATATTTTCTTTTCTCATGGAACAAATCATAGCAAAGGCGTTACCATATTAGTTCGCGATACTTTAGACTTCGAGGTAAAAAATAAACTCTTGGACGATAACGGTAGATATGTTATTTTGGACGCAACTATACAAAATTCTCCTTTTCTTCTTGTTAATATTTATACCCCAAACAAAGTAGGTGAGCAACGTCTTTTTTTTAAATTGCTTAAAGAAAAAATACAATCTCTTGATAACTCCGAAAATGCAATCCTGTTAGGAGGAGATCTAAACATCATTTTAAACCCTGATCTTGATGGATCGGGTGGGAAACTTTCTTCAACGAAAGAATCTGTCAAGGATTTTGAAGACCTAATGCTAACTTTCGATTTATCAGATATATGGCGGTTAAGAAACCCTAAAAAGAAAACGTTTACGTGGCGACAAAAAAAGCCTGTAATACAAAGGCGACTAGACTATTGGATTATAAGTGATTTTTTACAAGAGGAGGTAGAAGTAGTTGATATCATAACTCCGGTTAAAACCGACCACTCTGCAGTAACCATTGAGATCAATAGCATATCAAGTAGTAAACGCGGCTCATCTTTTTGGAAGATGAACAACAGTCATCTACAAAATGACGATTATGCAAATATGATAAAGAGTAGTTTCTCTAACTGGTTAGATGATGTTAAGGATACAAAGGACCCGAGAATAAAATGGGATTGGATAAAATACAAAATCCGTCAGGAAACTATCGTTTATAGTAAAAATAAAGCCAAAGAGAGAAGGGAAAAAGTTGAAACTGATCGAGGGAAGATTAAAAGAAGCTGAAAGTAGACACGACACAATAGGAAATAATGAGAGCCTCGAGGAATTAGAGCAGGTTAAGGGTGAATACGAAGCTGAATATGATTATATAACTCAAGGTACTATAATTCGCTCCAGAGTTAATTGGCACGAAAAAGGAGAAAAAAATAATAAGTTTTTTCTTAATCTGGAAAGTAATAGAAAAAAGAAAACAGTAATACGTAAATTATCTTTAAACAAGAAAACTATTACGGATCCGACGATAATCATGCAAGAAATCCAGGCTTTTTATGAAAACTTATATGAAGATAAAACTCTAGCTGGTGGTCGTGATCCGTCGAGCTCCTCTTTCCCAAGCGGGAACATCCCTAAACTGTCAGAAGAAATGAAAAGATCTTGCGAAGGAGAATTATCTGTAAACGAATGTCTCGAAACCTTAAAAATCTTTTCTGACAACAAATCGCCCGGTAACGACGGTATTTCTGCTGAATTTTACAAAACGTTCTGGCCGCTGGTAGGGAAAATACTAGTGGAATCTTTGAACCATAGTTACAAGCACGGTGAACTATCAACGTCACAGAGACAAGCAGTAATCACCTTAATCGAGAAAAAAGACAAAGACAGATGTCTTATTAAAAATTGGAGACCAATTTCACTGATTAACGTTGATGCCAAAATCGGGTCCAAAACAATTGCCAGAAGATTAGAGAAAGTTCTGCCTGCTATAATTCACCATAATCAGCATGCCTTTGTGCATGGAAGAACAATTTTCGATGCCGTGCGAACTATTGACGACGTTCTTGACTACACGAAAACAAAACATATAGATGCCTTACTTGTTACTATAGATTTTGAAAAAGCGTTTGATTCAGTAAACTGGGACTTTCTAAACAAGACTCTAAGAGAATTTAACTTTGGACCCTCTCTCATATCGTGGGTTGAAACTTTCTATAACAACATATCCAGTTGTGTAATGAATAATGGAGTAGCATCCCCATTCTTTAAGATTTCAAGGGGCGTCCGACAAGGAGACCCCCTTTCACACCTTATCTTTTTATCATGGTGCTGGAAACATTGTTATCTCACATAAGGTACAATAACCATATAGAAGGGTTATTAATTAGACAGGAAGAAATTAAGATGGTTACATTCGCAGATGATTTAACAGTCTTCCTACGTAACATAGAAAGTTTTCACAAATTGAGTGATATTTTAAATGAATTTTATATCCACTCGGGTCTTAAGATAAACGACGACAAGACTGAGTTTTTCTGCCTAGGGTCAGCAAAAATGTCATCAAAGGATTTGCAAGTCAAGGAAATTAAGAAGAAAGTGAGGATTTTAGGGGTCTTCTTTAGTTATGATAATCTTCTCTTCAAGAAATTAAATTATGAGTCAATGATAAATAAACTTAAAAGTTTGTTTCGAAGCTGGAAATGGAGGGGTCTCACCATTATGGGTAAAATACAAGTTATTAAATCCTTTGCTATTCCCAAGATTTTGTTTTGCACCTCGCTAGTTTCAGTTGATCAACCTACCTTAAAGGAAATAAATAGCCTTCTTTACGACTTTGTATGGAATGGAAAGGATAAAGTTAAACGTCATGCTCTAATAAGTGACTTCGAGAAAGGAGGGTTAAAAATGACGGATGTGGAGTCAGCAATCACTTCTCAACGAGTTATGTGTATCAAGAAATATGTAGAAGAGCCGCACCGCTCATGGAAAACGATTTTAGACCACCACCTAAATAGTGTAGGTGGAGCATTCCTTTTCAAATGCAATTACGACCCAAACAAACTCTCTTTACGGCTTCCTAGATTTTACGAAGAATGTATCAAAGCATGGTTTAGGCTGAATAAGTATGAACCAAACACTATTGAGGAAATTTCGAATGAGATAATTTGGAATAATCGCTTCATCTGTATTGATAAATATTCTGTTTTCTACAGGAATATATGGTCTCAAGGAATCTACAAAATCGGAGATCTGTACGATCAGCACGGAACGTTAAACCTCCTTTTATTAAATCGACTTTCATCAACAGAGCGCCTCGCGTTGAATGGTGTCTTACATTCCTTTCCACATGAATGGCGGTTAAAAATAAAGGAAAACCGTGCAACTATTTTATCTTTAACAAAACCATTAAGTCAGCTCTTCTTTCTTCGTCTCAAAGGAAAACAGTATTCTCTTTTAAAGATTACATCAAAACAAGTATACTCGTCATTTATCGACAACCTAATCATACCCCCTTCTGCAAAAACGAAATACGAAAATAAATTTAAAACGGATCTGGATTGGCCTGACATTTATACTCTTCCTGCTAAGTGTTGTCTTGATACCAAAACCCGAGAATTTCAATTTAAAGTATTACACCGCATAGTTTACACTAAGAAACTTTTATATAAAATTGGGAAATCTGACTCTCCTCTCTGCTCCTTCTGCGGCTCTCACGAAGAAACTCTTGAACACTTGCTTGTTGAATGTGAGAAAGTTGACGTTTTTTGGAAATTGTTAGCCGAATGGCTAGCAGCCTACAATGTTATATTGGAGGATCTAAACGAAGTGGACATTATTCTTGGTGTTTGTAAATTAGGTGATGATAAAGTTTTGATCAACCACATACTATTGCTAGCTAAGTATTTTATTTATAAATGCAGTTTAAAAAAAATGATTCCCACAGTTTCTTTATTTGTACCACGGATTAGGTATACTTACGATATTGAATTTAGGATAGCTACAAACAAAGATAAGCTACCATACCATTACAAAAAATGGAACAAACTTCTTTTGTTTATCTACAATAAAACCTGATATATCTTAGTATTGTATATTTACATGCACATTTTTTCTTTTTTGTCGCTTCCTCGTTCAAAATGTACTGATATTTGTTTGTCTTCACTTAAATTTAATTTTATTGCATGCTTGTTTTTCTATTTAGTATTATTGTCCTTATGGATATACTGTACAATGTAAAACTATTTTCAAAAAAGCTGTTATTCCTACTTGTTCTGTCATTTTTGTAATGTAATTGTGATGTAGTACATTTCAAATAAAAAATTGTTAAAAAAAAAAAAAAAAAGATACAAAATCTGCATCTGAGTGAGCTGCAGTGTTCCGATACTCTATCTTATAACTGTAAGATTGTAGAATGAGAGCCCAGCGTTGAATTCTGGCAGCGGCATGAACAGGTACAGGACGATCGATCTGGTCCCAAACGAGTAAGAAGTGGGCGATGATCAGTTATAATGGTAAATGTGCGTCCCAAGAGATACTGCAAACAAGAGCACAATTCAGATTTGCCGAGCGCTTGCCGATGTCCTCTCGAAGGTAAAATCCGACTGCTTCACAGAAAAGTGCACCAGAGAAGTGCGGCGCACATCGGTCCATGAGGCGCAAAATGTCAAAATTAAAGTTTCTCAGCGTACGGTGACTGCCTTACACGACTGAAACTTATGAAGTGTTTAGAGAATACGGTAAAGTTTAGTTATTCGAAGAAAAATTGAATTTTCACGTCATTTTGACAAAGATTAGGGGCAAAAACGTATTTGTCACGTGACCGAATTTCATACCTTGTTTCGAGTCCCTTGCCCAATATACACATATACTGCGGGACGCGCGGGTCGCGCACAGAGCCACAGGCAGCCCAACCATTGCTCTTGAGGCTATTTATAATAAATATAAATACATTTATATTCGCGCGTCTTTTTTTGATGGGCTTCCTGTGGTAGAGCGCGCGCGCAATACGTATTATATTGGGCTTCCTGTGTTGAGTAAGGTATAATGTTGGGCTCCCTGTGCACATCCCGCGCGTCCCGCAGTACATGTGTATATTTACACATGTATATTTACAAATATTTACACATGTATATTTACAAATGTGTAAATATACACATTTGCTGCGGGCGCGTCCCGCAGGACGCACACAGGGATCCCAACATTATACATTTCTATACACAGGGAACCCAATATATAAATGCGCGCGCGTGCTCAACCACAGGAAACCCATAAAAAAAACGCAAATATCATTTTATTTGATTATTTAGTAGCCTCAAAAGCAATGGTTGGGCTGCCTGTGACAGAGCCCAACATTATACCTTACTTAACACAGGAAGCCCAATATAATTCGTATTGCGCGCGCGCGCTCTACCACAGGAAACCCATCAAAAAAAGTATTTATATTTCAGTATATTTATTATTGAATAGCCTCAGTCAAAAGCAATGGTTGGGCTGCCTGTGGTCATACACGTCTAAACATAACATCTCACGTGCACACCTGAGGGCAAGTAAATATACTATGTTTTCTACACTAACCTTTTAAGAACTCAATCTTAATATTGGCCAGAGTTGGATTTGACTCCCAACGAAACACCAAAGGGCTCACTTCGGCCCAAGCAAGGAAAGCCTTCGCTAATGTAGCATTAGCTTGCGAGGAAGTCATTTTGGAGCTCCATTTATTGATTGTCCATTTGAGAGTGTGAGTGAACCATTTTACATTTTTACCTGCTTTTTTTTTAACCGAGTAACGACGAAATCGTCTTCGGATTTTTGCTGGTAAACTTTTCGCAAAGTGAGACCAGCCACTTTGACTTTCAGAATTCGTGTCCTTTACTCCACATCTCGGCGTCAAGGCAGAATTGGGTTGCGCGGCAGAATCTACCCGACCCGTAGACCGCTTGAATTTAAATATAACTTTTTGAATTTTGCCTTGAGGAAAAACGGCCAGCGTATCTTCCTTGCGTCTTAATCCGTTACGAAAAACTTTGTCAAAACCGTTTGTTTCTGTTAAATAATTATGTGGTGCTTGCGCTCCGAGTTGGAGTTTGTCATCATTATGGGTCACACCTCCAGAAGTTTTCGTCGTTAGCAATTTCTACAAAAGAAAGGACTCTAAGCTTTTTTAAAATCAAAGTTCAGTAAGGCTGCGTTCACACTGGGACTTTCTTCTCGATTAAAAAATTAGAAAGGCGGTAAAACGCTGAATCGAAACGGCTGAAACGACTGAAATCGGATCAGATTACACACACAAAAAAGCAAAAAAAAATAGATTACTTATGCAACCTGAAAGGAGACCGAATGAGAGTTTGAATAACGTCAGTATCACTGAAAATCAGTATCAAAATGCTAGTAAATCAGAATCAGATATAAATACAGATGTATATGGAGGGGGACGTTGGGGGGTAGCTGATTCCGTAATATACCGCATCAAAAAAAAAAAAAATTTGAAATTTGAAACTACAGTAATAATGTTTTGGAAAACACCGGAATACCGAAATACGCCAAAGAAATCATGATCATGAATTTCACTGTATACCGTAGGCCAAAATCACCAAATACAGCAGACTGCAGACCGCAGACCAGGACGATACCGCACTGACCGCATCTCGAAATATAAAATACGACTTCAGTCGAATTTGGTGTACATGTATTACCAAAGAAAATACCCTATAACGCCGATCAAAATTGCAGAAGTCAAAGTCACGCATTATTGCTGCGAAACTAATCTCGAGTGGGCTTCCTGTGTTGAGATGGGGTTCCTGTGGCGTCTTTGATGCTGGCTGAATTACAGGGAGCCCAAGCTCATTATCTGTGAAGACCGTTTCATTTGCATATTTACAGTAAATGTATGTGGCTTAAAATCATCCCTCCGTATTTCAAGATTTTTCGTAAATAATAAAACTTTCTTCCACTAATGTGTTTTTCTTACTACTTTCGATGTTGTGACAGCGTTTCAGCGCCATTTGAGCGTTTTTAACGAAAATATCCCTGAAAGAGTAAGAAGGAGCAAGGGAGGAAACTGTTCAGTTGAGCGATCTGAACTCGACTGGCTTTTGAACTCCCGGTGACTTTTAGGTCGCCGATTTTGACGTTTGTTCGTAGTTCAAGGATCGAACAATTATAAAAAAATACCTCAATGCAAATCCCTGTCGTATATTATATCAACGTTAAAATTCCCAAAAATGAACAAGTACTAGTACACCACATATATGTTATACAAGCTAATTTACCTATTAAAAATACATTACAGTCTTAAAAAAGTTCAGATAATTTCATTTTTCTCCAAAGTGGGAGATATCATCTCAAAACTGGGAGATATTACCTGACATCCGTCCAGTGAAATTGTACCACATGACCCGTTTTGACCAATGGGCGCGCGCGAAAATTTATCGATGGGTTATAATACTGAATAAACTTCGACCAATGAAACGCCCTTTGCTGGGAGAAAGTGTTTTGAATCCATTGTAGAAACTGTTTATTTAAGAGCTCATTTTTGGAAATAAAAGAAATAAAACAGACACTGTCAAAGAACAGTGACGCGGAGAGAGGGGGTCGCTGGTTGTTACCTTCAGGAATTATTGTTGCTGTTATTATTTTAAAGAATGCGTGACTTTGACCTCTGCAAAAATCATTATTTTCTTTGGTAATCGCCCACCCTCGATTAAGCGTTCCCCCTCGATTAAGCGCCGCCGCCCCTCTTCCCCCTTGCCGGTTACACAATTTGAAATAACCCCCCCTCCCCCCCTCGAAGTTACCGCATGCAGGGGAAAATGAGGTACTGAGAAGGAATCTCCCGTATTGGGCTCTTGACCCATCATCTATTTTTAGAACGGAACGTGATTGGTCAGATCATATAAGGCGAGGTCGCGGAGGCCGTTACGCACAGCTTTGATGAAACGGATTTAACGCACGGATTTGACTGAAATTATTCTGAATTTGGGACACTTTACTTAATTAAGACGATTCTAAATAGAGGAAAACGGCTTCAGTTTGCCATGTGCTTCGACAGAGAAAACCGACAAGTTCAAGGAGTTTTGTTGTAGCCGTCTTGTAGCCGACTGCAGATGGAGATGCTTGTTCTTGAATTAAATTTTCATGTCCACAATATGGCTGGTGCTTCAAGGTTTTGGTGATGTTGGCTTTTGTAAAGTTTCTTTCGTGTTTTCCAACCTGAGAATAACGCTTGGACTTCGTAATTGTTGAATACAACAGGGTAGCAAAGGGGTTACACGTGACGCGTGATTTGGCCCAAAAATGGCGCGTGAATCGTGAAAAACACTTCATAAACAAAAGATAAAACCGTGATCCGTGAATTTGCAAGAAAGACGTGCGTGAAATGGCTTAAATGATTATTTTGATCGTTGAGTAGTTTATATTTGTAGCACCTGAATTTTGCTCAATTCGCCTGAGTATTCGTAAAATCCTTCAACGAGTCTTAGATAATTAAATTGTGGCATTTCTCAGAGAATTGACGATATTTGTTTCGCTCAGGCTGCGTTTACACGGAACCTGATGGTACCGGATGAATTTGGGTCCGGTATGAAATTGTATCGGTTTAGCTGTGTTTACAAGATGCCGTCTTTATTTTGAACCCTTTACAGTTCTGTTTACATGGTACCGGTATTATCATGAATATGTCAGATGTTTTTACTAGTGCACAAGCCTAAACCGAGCAATATATCAACAAATATGTGTCGTTTACCCTTAGGGGACTGGGCACGAGTTGGTTGGTCACCCTGTCGGAACAAATCTTAACCGGTCAAAAATGTTTACATACCGGACGAACTTGGAACCGGTCAGGTACAATGTTGTACCTCCTATTTTGCAGGTATAAAACTAGTCCGGTTAAGCGGTACAAAATTAGTCCTGATAGAGCAGACCCGTGTAAACGCAAGGCATAACCGGACGAATCTCATGTCGGATCCAAAGTTGTCCGCCGGGTTCCGTGTAACCCGGTGTACGCAATCGATGACAATCGATGATCGGAAAACCAATCGAACAATCGATCATAATCGATATACTTAATCGATTGATATCGATTGGTTTTGGCCAATCGATCACCAATCGATAGTCACACAAGAAAAATGACAATCGATGAAAATCGATCATCGATCATCGATCGATTGTTATCAGGTTCAGTACAAGAAAAAGAAGGCCTCTATTGTACTATTCGTGAGGAATTGGAAGAACAATAAGAACTGACAATGTCAAATAAGCCTAGACTTTTGAATAATAATCATTGTAACCTATTACAGTATGGACACTCGAACCGTGAACACTTAGGTTTTTTCTAACACATATATATAAATTATCAATTAAGCAAATTGATCAGAAAAATGATTCATTTTGATCACTAAGTGTATTTAAACTCAATGCTCCATTTGAGAGGCTATGAGGCAATAGAAAGTTAGAAAAAAAAAAGTTCGAAAAAAACTCGAAGTGTTCACGGTTCGAGTGTCCACACTGTACCAGCATCCCTTTCATCCGTGGACATTTGGATCGAACACGTGTGAAGAACATTAATATTTCTCAAAGTTACGCGGGTGTAATAGGGGTAAATCGGACTTAAGTATGCTAGATATGATAGATCTTTCTGGAAGAATTCAAAAGTTACATGAACTTAAAATGCGAGGAAAATATGTGAACGTTCTGCCCCCTCCACAGTGGCCACATGATATAGAAAACCACATCAAGCGTGGAATGGACCGTGCAGAAAAGGAAGTCGTAAAAACACTGGAGATTCTGGGTATGGTCCCTGGCCTTGTAAATGCAAATATTTTAAAACTGCAAGGAAGCGACATCATTTCTATTAATGCTCCAGAATTGGAAACATTTGCCGTTTGGCAGCATTCCCTCGCACCAGACGAGAACGATGTCATTTCGAGTTCAGAGCTGTTAGATCTAGATAATGGTATATTGCTTGATTCTATAAATAAGAGGGATGATGAATTGAGCAGTGCTGTGATTGATCTAGCTGCAACAGCCTCGCTGGCTGATCTCGAGGGTGAAAGAGACATGTATGACAGTGATGAAGATAGTGATAACGAGGATAGCCCTACACACTGCACTTTTTACCACAAAAACAGGTGTAAATACCAAGGAAATACATTTAAACCTCCAAAAAACACGATGTGGATTGGATGCAGTTTCCCATCATGCGAACACTGGTACCATGAACAGTGCCTCGAGCTGCATTTCGACTCTCAGGAAACAAGGGAATCGTATAATCTCATTTGTCCAAAGCACAAGAACATAGGAGAACACCTGAAAAACAGAGTAACGGCCGGAGAAAATGATGTGCACTCTTTAACAGGCGAGGATGTCTCCCCAAAGGTCATACCAAAACGCCTCAAACAACAAAGTGCGGAGAGCGAGACATCGCAGCATCGAATAGATTACTCTGTTCACCCAAGCTATGTTGAGTTTGAAGGGAACTTTTTTCACATCGCCGAATTTTTATCACTGCAACAAGGAAAGATTTACAGGCCAACGATGTCTCAGCTCTCTCGCTGGATCGAGTCTGCGCGGAATGACTTCTATGATAAAATAGAAAAGTCTGTAAGTCCACTTCGCACATCATTCGGTGTGTACTTGAGCGATATTCTTGCCGTCTGGATACCATCAACGGAATTTCGTATTGGTTATGTGATAAGGATTGTCCGCTCTCCATCGTTAAAGTCAAGCTATCCAATATTTGAATGGCAGTCTGACAAAAAGAAATGCGAGAAGGTGACAACTTGTTTAAGGTTATTACGATTCGATCGTAAATCGTTCGGAGAATGGGACTTATCGAAGACAAACAACTTTGAATGGTGCGATGTATCGGGAATAATAATAGTGTAGTTGGAACTGTAAATGCGGCATCAAAATGGCCTTTAAAAGCTAACTTAGAAGAGGAAATGAAACAGTTACCTGTCCTGGAAGAATTGGAGAAAGAGAGAGAAAGGAAAGAGAGAAAAATCAGAAACGAAGAAAGAGAGCAGTTGAAAAAGGGATGTGCAGAAAACATGACGGTTCGTTTGCTGAAGGAAGTTCTAGATGAAATGGGAATAAATTATGCCAAAACTGTAAGAAAGCAGATTTGATAAAAGCAGTACAAGAAGCAAGGAAATCGGCAAATAACACTACAGAGACCTCTACGACCCTGCACAATTTGGAAACCGTTGGCAGCGAAAGGCCGAGAACGACTACACAAGATCGTGATAGCGAAACAGCCAGTTCTTGTCGCCCATCCGGCGATCATTCGCCCAAGGACATAGGCCACCCCTTTACGTTTTCTAAAATTATTTATTATTACGACAATAAGAAAGACAATTTACTTTTTCTTTTACTTATATTGATTCATCTTTTTTTCTTGATGGAAATAGTGGGAATTTTTCTGGACATCGTAGCCTTGCTACAGTTAGCAGAACTCTTGATTGTCCTACAAGTGTTAATCGTGTCTTTTGTGGGTTTGATTTATGTTTATCTGTGCTTGTTGCAAGCTTTAAATCTATATTTTACAATTTCTGTATGCTTGTGTAAACCTGGCACCTTTTTTACATGAAACCAATTTTAGTATCACAGCTTGAAAAACGACGTCAAGTTATGTGACTATACGAAGAAAATACTGATGTTAATGTTAAAATATATATTCTTATAAGGGTAACTTTAGAAATTGAATTAATGAGAAAAACTAGTGATATTAAACTGCTAAGTTTCGAAGATCATTATCATCATTATCAAGTAAAGTGAGATGAATAATGAGTAACAGAGATTAGTTACGTACGAAATTTACATAATTTGAACATAAGAATAGTGTTCAATGTTCATGCAATGTTCCATCCGTGCTAAAGTATTTGTTTAAATAACACTGAACTCTTTTATAACTATTGAACATTGAACACTATCTGTTACTCATTATTCATCTCACTTCGTAATGATGCCGGACAGGATGTCATCGAAACGTAGTAGTTTAATATCACTAGTGTTTCTCCTTAAAATATAAGACTTATATGTAATAAAACTCTAGTTTCTTCAGCCTTACTTCTAACTATAGAACTTAATATCAATTGATAACAAAACAAAACAAAACAATCGATGAAAATCGATGAAAATCGATGAAAATCGATCTATTTTAGGGCAATCGATAACAATCGATCAATCATAAGGCAATCGATGACAATCGATCAAAGGTCACAGATTTTTGTTTCATCGATTGGTCATCGATTTCCAATATCAATCGATTGTCATCGATTGTCATCGATTATCGATTTCATCGATTGCGTACACCGGGGTGTAAACGAGCCTCAGTTTTGTATGAGCGTCTGAATGGGTTAACTGACAACTGACAAACGGCTTTAAAAATAACTGTTAACTGACAAATAAAACTCAACTGTCAACTGACAATCGAAGTATCAAACACGTTCAATTGTTCAAAACAGGATATGGCCAGTTAATAGTGAACTATGTAAACATCGTAGAAATCGTACGACCACTACTATGTCAGAACTTGGAGCAGAAGTTGTGTAGTCTTTCGCTTTTCTTTTTAATGGAAAAAAATAAAAAGTTTTTGAAAGGAAAAACCAAGGTAAGGTTGAGTATTTTAAAATTCTACAAGTCAAGAGTGGTTGCGCGGGCATGGTAACTAAAGCTAAAAATAGATCGAGTTCTAAAAATAGAATTAATGGAGCACATGATGGGATACCAGGGATTCCTTCTCTTACCTCATTTTCTCTTGCCTATATGTAATACCGTATTTAAAAAATTTAAGCTTAAGCTTCCGAGTTCAAATTCAAATCACGTTTTTATATTAAAATTTGAAATAAGAGCTCTTATAATATATTATTCAAACTCTCACTCTCAGCTCCTTTGTTGCATAAGTTTCAGGCGCCGTTTCAGTCATTTTCGGCGTTTACCACTTTTCGGCCGTTTCAGTCGTTTCAGCCGTTTCAGTTTCAGCTTTCAGCCGTTTCAGTACGTTTCCGCGTTTTATCCGGCGCGACCCGCGTGCATACGTGTGTGAACGCTTCTACTCAAGAGACCATTATATAATGGTCTCTTGCTTCTACTCTAACATAATAATTATATGTAAACAGTTAACGTCAAGATTCTAGATCGAAAAGTCCCAGTGTGAACGCAGCCCGAATACAGAGCGAAACGGTACCTCGCTGCCAACTGTTGTACTTACAACTCCTTGTATATTGCCTGCCCGCGCCATTTGAATGAATGAATAATGAGTTCACCGAACTGCAATGTTTACTTACTATTGGTATTGGAATATTAGAAAACCCCGTGGTTGGTGTTCGTTGATAAGTTGCACTGCCATAATACGACTTCATAACAAGTAAAGCGAGCAGCACGGCTGACCTTAGTAGTACTAATACCATAATTAATAGTAGTATTGCCACGGCTGCAGCAACTTGTCTTAATATTTTGATCTGACCCCTCCAATGTGTAATCGCTATCTGAACTGCAAGTGGCCGTGGCAATCAGTTATGTACGAAGGAATCGGTAGATATCGTTAACCCCAATGGTCTTGACCTTTGACGTGGGTGCATGCTGAGAGACTGATGGGAGAGTATTCTTACAGTGCCACTTCTCCCCTTCCATTCACGCTATTACCAAACATTGCATCATTGTATACACCGGTGATATCTCTGATATCGGAAAGGAACGATTACCTTTACACCGGGGATTACACAGTCAGCCTGTTTTTTTTTGTTAAGTTCTGGAATGATCAGGTTTAACAGGGTGGTAGCACAGGTAAACTGCGGATTTTTTAGAAAAGTGAAAACGAAGTTTGGCTGTGAAAAATATTTCTCTGAAATCCAAAATATTAAACATCGTCAAGCTGTGACGAGATTAAGGTATCAGGGTACCCCTACCGATAGGTATGCATTCAAGTCGCTTTAACATAGAATCCGTCTATTTAAACCCCAATAAAGTATACATTTTCTGAAAGCTAAATAAATGGAGATTCCAACTAATGGTCTATTAACAAAAAGTACATACGCGTTTTAGATATAAGTCAAGATCAACGAATTTTCATATAGCGTTATACGGCGAGGTCCCAGACAGCCGCATTTTATCGGAATTTCAAGATCATTATCTCTATGCACTCTAGAGATATCAATTATCAAAACCGTGTCTCCGTTTATCGATACGTTTCCCCGTTGCTTTTTTATCTGCCGCGAAACTTTCGGTACGCTAAAAATACATTGTTCTTTACTAATCAGTTAATAACTCATGAAATCATTAAAATATCAAAAATCGGAGATATTGTTTTAAAGAACGATAATCAGAGATGAAGTTCTAAAAATCTCAGCTGAATCGAATAAAACCCGTTTGTTTAGGAGCTCAAAATAACACCCGTATTTTCGTCAATTTGCTCTTTGAGAAAAAGCCCAAAATGTTTTTCAAGTAAAGTGGCGCCTTTGTTTACACAAGCTGCGATAATCCACCACAAATATGTGATCCAATACCTGATGACATATGAATGGCAGTCAAAAGAAGATCGCCTTCCAGTTCACGTAACAACGAGGCAGGAAAACAAAGTTACTGCTGGCGGGAAATACGAGGACTTTGACCGTGAGTGGTTTGGCATCGTTATTCAACGGGATATTTTGAGTGAGCAGTTACGATTTTTGGATACTTTCTTCGCATCTGAATCTTTGTGGAAAGTCTGTTGCGTGAGTGCTGTTGACAGCTTGCTTGTCAACATCTTTTTGCATGAAATGAAATCCAAAATTCGTTTTTTGATTCTAACTTTTTAGGGAAAAATGTTTTTTAGATTCTGTTTTTTTGGAGATGATAGATAATATTCAATTTGATTTGATTGTCAAAAAAAATCAAAACCAGTGGCCGGGTTTGAATGGTTTTTGGGGTACCCTGATACCCTGATAGGATTTCAACACGTAGGTTACCTGTCTTTTGTTCCATTGACTTTCGCGATCGATGATTTCAACACCATATCAAAGTCAAAATCGTGTTGTGTTTGCAGGTAGCTGTGATTGCGGTCTGTACAGGACCCGAAATGATCCCTGGCTCCGAAATGATCCCTGGCCCCGAAATGATCCCCAAAGTGTCTAGACTGGCTCCGAAATGATCCCGGACCCGAAATGATCCCCAGACTGGCTCTGAAATGATCCCCAGTGAAATTCGGGAAT
The DNA here is from genome assembly GCA_033675265.1 of Actinostola sp. cb2023. Classification (NCBI taxonomy): domain Eukaryota; kingdom Metazoa; phylum Cnidaria; class Anthozoa; order Actiniaria; family Actinostolidae; genus Actinostola; species Actinostola sp. cb2023. Next base: position 167,683 of record JAUJYZ010000830.1, on the reverse strand, counting down.
GGTTGTATTCAGTCCGGCCGTTCCTTTCTTTTTCTCTTTTTCTTTCTTCTGTTTCTGTGGGGTTTTTTTCTTCCTTCCCTTCGCATTTCTCTCTCTATCTTTCTTCCTTCCTTTCGCCTTTCTCTCTCTATCTTTCTTTCTTCCTCAGTTTCTTTTTCTAATATATATCAAATCATGAAATGTTACGAATCTATTGTGAACGTCTAGATGTTTCTTTGGATAATTTATTAGTTATATTCTTACATAATCAAAGTGCTATGCTTATAGTTATAGTTTCATTCATTATTATGAACTTCTGTGAAATCAATTAAACCCATGTCCCGATATTATTATTATTGTTATAATCTACTTCTTCCTTCTTTGTCTCAATACTCTTACAGTATGCTAGTTTCGTCTGGACAGCGAGTATGATTTTCGTCTACGCGAGACGACCCTACTGCAGAATCGTCAGTATTAAATCATGTAACAGTAATTTCACAATATTACAAGCTAGGCCGAAATATTGTAAGAATATCAATCATAAACTAGTCATTTGGTTCGATCAACCAAGTGAAGTGCCGTCGTATGCATGGTGATTTTAAAGGGCTTTAAAGAAAATGTGGTGTATTTAATGTTTACGTGAATATATATGTGTGATTAAAATAATTCTTTATAAAAATATAAAAGTATAAAATATAAAATAATTCTTTATAAAAATATAAAAGCATAAAATATAAAATAATTCTTTATAAAAATATAAAAGTATAAAATATAAAAGAATTCTTTATATGTGTGAATAATATAATTGAAATTTCTTCCCAGTAAACTGCGACCATGGACTGCGACACACGATTTCTATTCACAGCTTCTGAGATATACACGTGATAGAGATTCTGATTCTTGAATTTTATTCATTCAGTGGTTTGATCATCTTATCTTTCATGTAAAAATGTTTTGATTTCGTAAATCGTATCTTGTCCATTTCAGGCGTGGGAACGGTCCATTATGATTGGTTGATTTGGGTTTAATGTGACAGAGTGATTTGTATTTATTTATATCCTCCTTTGAGTATCATTACAATTCAATTAAAATACAGTTGATAAAAAGTATACATGTAATCTCGTTCAGTTGTTCAATAAAATATATAAACGCTATAATAAATTTCATTGAGAATTTGTTGGCCAAGGAATGAATCTACGGGACTGAATTCAACCATTCCTGAATTTCACTGGGGATCATTTCAGAGCCAGTCTGGGGATCATTTCGGGTCCGGGATCATTTCGGAGCCAGTCTAGACACTTTGGGGATCATTTCGGGGCCAGGGATCATTTCGGAGCCAGGGATCATTTCGGGTCCTGTACAGGTCCAAGTTGAAAAAGGTTTTGGTTTGTCCAACATAGACTTTATTACACTGCTTGCAGTTGATACGGTAAACGACACCCGTCGTGGTGGGAACCTTATCGATTCTGTCTTTTGGCTTTTTTAGGATTGACGAGATAGTGTGAGTCGATTTGTGTGACACTCTGACGTTGAACTTGTTTAAGGTTCTGGTGATCTTTTCAGACACGTCTTTCATGTATGATAAAACTACGAAACCACGATCTTGCTTGGGCTGTTGCAGTTGCTGCAGTTGTGGCCTTGGTGTTTTGCAGCTTTTCTCAAAAAGTTTATATCAACTAACCAGACTTAAGCAACAATAACACATAGCACAACGGTTAGCTAAACCTGTCGTCCACGGCTGCATTCTAGTTGCGAGCGTTTCTCATGTCAGGTTTAGCTAACCGTTGTGCTATGTGTTATTGTTGCTAGTCTGGCTAGTTGATATATGTTGCCCAGAAAGTCGTACACGGTCTTTCCTTACTGTTTTATGAACACATGCGGTCTCAGAAGATTTCTCTCTGGGAGATGATGGGATGTTACGAGCACGACCATGAAGGGTTTTAGCGACAGAGCGCTTGTGTTGTATATATATGATGATGAGAGTTGAAGTCAAGAGTAAGCCGGGAAAATGGCGGTTCTTCGCCACGGGCGCACCGGTGCAAATCCCCTCATACCGGTATCACCGTGCAAATCCCCTCATACCGGTATTACCGGTGCAAATCCCCTCATACCGGTATCACCGGTGCAAATCCCCTTATACCGGTATCACCGGTGCAAATCCCCTCATACCGGTATCACCGGTGCAAATCCCCTCATACCGGTATCACTGGTGCAAATCCCCTCATACCGGTATCACTGGTGAAAATCCCCTCATACCGGTATCACTGGTACAAATCCCCTCATACAAGTATCACCGGTGCAAATCCCCTCATATCGGTATCACCGGTGCAAATCCCCTCATACCGGTATCACCGGTGCAAATCCCCTCATACCGGTATCACCGGTGCAAATCCCCTCATACCGGTATCACCGGTGCAAATCCCCTCATACCGGTATCACTGGTGCAAATCCCCTCATACCGGTATCACTGGTGTAAATCCCCTCATACCGGTATCACTGGTGCAAACCCCCTCATACCGGTATCACTGGTGTAAATCCCCTCATACCGGTATCACCGGTGCAAATCCCCTCATATCGGTATCACTGGTGCAAATCCCCTCATACCGGTATCACTGGTGTAAATCCCCTCATAGCGGTATCACTGGTGCAAATCCCCTCATACCAGTATCACCGGTGCAAATCCCCTCATACCGGTATCACTGGTGCAAATCCCCTCATACCGGTATCACTGGTGCAAATCCCCTCATACCGGTATCACTGGTGTAAATCCCCTCATACCGGTATCACCGGTGCAAATCCCCTCATATCGGTATCACTGGTGTAAATCCCCTCATACCGGTATCACCGGTGCAAATCCCCTCATACCGGTATCACTGGTGCAAATCCCCTCATACCGGTATCACTGGTGTAAATCCCCTCATACCGGTATCACCGGTGTAAATCCCCTCATACCGGTATCACCGGTGCAAATCCCCTCATACCGGTATCACCGGTGCAAATCCCCTCATACCGGTATCACTGGTGCAAATCCCCTCATACCGGTATCACTGGTGCAAATCCCCTCATACCGGTATCACTGGTGTAAATCCCCTCATACCGGTATCACCGGTGTAAATCCCCTCATACCGGTATCACCGGTGCAAATCCCCTCATACCGGTATCACTGGTGCAAATCCCCTCATACCGGTATCACTGGTGTAAATCCCCTCATACCGGTATCACTGGTGCAAATCCCCTCATACCGGTATCACTGGTGCAAATCCCCTCATACCGGTATCACTGGTGTAAATCCCCTCATACCGGTATCACTGGTGCAAATCCCCTCATACCGGTATCACTGGTGTAAATCCCCTCATACCGGTATCACCGGTGCAAATCCCCTCATATCGGTATCACTGGTGCAAATCCCCTCATACCGGTATCACTGGTGTAAATCCCCTCATAGCGGTATCACTGGTGCAAATCCCCTCATACCAGTATCACCGGTGCAAATCCCCTCATACCGGTATCACTGGTGCAAATCCCCTCATACCGGTATCACTGGTGCAAATCCCCTCATACCGGTATCACTGGTGTAAATCCCCTCATACCGGTATCACCGGTGCAAATCCCCTCATATCGGTATCACTGGTGTAAATCCCCTCATACCGGTATCACCGGTGCAAATCCCCTCATACCGGTATCACTGGTGCAAATCCCCTCATACCGGTATCACTGGTGTAAATCCCCTCATACCGATATCACCGGTGTAAATCCCCTCATACCGGTATCACCGGTGCAAATCCCCTCATACCGGTATCACCGGTGCAAATCCCCTCATACCGGTATCACCGGTGCAAATCCCCTCATACCGGTATCACCGGTGCAAATCCCCTCATACCGGTATCACCGGTGCAAATCCCCTCATACCGGTATCACCGGTGCAAATCCCCTCATACCGGTATCACCGGTGCAAATCCCCTCATACCGGTATCACTGGTGCAAATCCCCTCATACCGGTATCACTGGTGTAAATCCCCTCATACCGGTATCACTGGTGCAAATCCCCTCATACCGGTATAAGCGAAGGAGGTAACCGGTACGGAACCTCTATACCAGCTATTGTTCTCGTAGGTATCCCGGTACGGTCAGTCTATTGTTCTGTTAAGTATACCTTGTTGTTTACAATCTATTTTTAGCATCCAACTCCAATGATTTTTTTATTGTACCGGCCTAAGGATCTGTGTTACGTCACGTCTATTTTTAGTATCCAACTCGATGATAATTATCTCCGTTGTAACTTTTTCAGATTTTTAATAATAATAAAAATAATAAATACATTTCTACGAGTGCGATCCATACTGTACTATTGTTCGTAATTTCCGGTACGGACAGCCAATTGTTTTCTAACAGACCTTTTTGTTTACACACGTGTCTAATTTTAGAAAGACCGTTTGATATTTCGCTGAGGTTTTTTATTTTCCCAGTATTTCATTTTTCACGGTTCGTGACACAAACCAGTGACGTCGGCACAGACAAAAATAAACTAAATAAAACAAAAATCTATTTTAGAACTCGAAAAATTTCTTTCGAAAATGTCCACAACTCGTACCCATTCTCCCTTAAAGGTGCGGTAATACGAGCAACAAAATCGTGCAACTTGTCGCGCAACATTTTCAGATTGTTGCGTTGCAAGTTGCAGAGCAATGTTTCTCGTATTACCGTCGTTCGTGCAACTTGTCGCGCAACAAATTAAATTTTCGGTCATTTGTTGCAAGTTGCAAAATTTTGTTGCTTGAAGTAGAAAGAGCTTCTACTTTGCGCAACAAAGTTTTGCAACTTGCAACACGAAAATGTGTTGCGCGACAAGTTGCGCGAACGGTGGTAATACGAGAAACATTGCTCTGCAACTTGCAACGCAACAATGTTGTCGCGCAACACATTTTCGTGTTGCAGGTTGCAAAACTTTGTTGCGCAAAGTAGAAGCTCTTTCTACTTCATGCAACAAAGTTTTGCAACCTGCAACACGAAAATTTAATTTGTTGCGCGACAAGTTGCGCGAAAGATGGTAATACGAGAAACATTGCTCTGCAACTTGCAACGCAACAATCTGAAAATGTTGCGCGACAAGTTGCACGATTTTGTTGCTCGTATTACCGCACCTTTAACCTGGTATGAAAAAGCCCTCAGACAACACCTGTTTACACAATGGATAATCATTAAATAAACAAATAAAATAAATTTATTTCAATTACAGTAGGGTAAACAATGGTTTTCCCGGTGTTTGTAACGTCAATTCGTATTAAAAAAAGGTGTAACAACTGGTCTATTGCTTCATTTTATAAAGTATCTTCAACCTAATGTTTTTATGTCGAGGTTTTAAGTATCCATCTTAAAAAATGTACAAAGATTAATTTAAACAATGAAAAGGTACCCTAGATAAGTGATCTATTGTTGTATCAACAGGTGACCACATATGTAAATTCGTCTGTGTACAGAACAATTGCAACTCCATTAACGACGTCACGCGAGTGATTTATTTACAACTTGGCAAGTCTGTATTCCTCACAACATTTCCTAAAATAATTATACAATCACACCACCACTCAAATTGATTTAGAAAGTTTTATTCACGGCTATCGTTGCGGGGATGGCGGGATCGGGAAAAACGGTCTGGGTTCAGAACTTACTTCAACACGCAAGTAGAGTCATTCAACCTCCCCCTCAACGTGTTGTGGAGCTATTCGCAATGGCAACCTGCCTATGAGCAAATGCAGAAACCTCTACCAGGGATCGAGTTTGTCAAAGGCATCCCTCACGACCTGGACGAGGATTGGTATTTTGATCCCCAAACATTTTATATCTACTATTCGTTAGCTGTCCCAATGCTTTCTGCACTATATACACGTGATTTGCTCATTGCAATCACTGTTGATTAGTTTGCAGAGGGTTTGGTTTGTCTGTATCCTAGGGCAGGGGTTGGACAACTGCTCCAATAATGTCCCAATGCTTTCTGCACTATATACACGTTATTTTTCGTCATTTGCTAATTTTGCAATCACTGTTGATTAGTTTGCAGAGGGTTTGGTTGTGTGGTCTGTATCCTAGGACAGGGGTTGGACAACTGCTCCAATAATGTCCCAATGCTTTCTGCACTATATACACGTTATTTTTCGTCATTTGCTAATTTTGCAATCACTGTTGATTAGTTTGCAGAGGGTTTGGTTTGTCTGTATCCTAGGGCAGGGGTTGGATAACTGCTCCAATAATGTCCCAATGCTTTCTGCACTATATACACGTTATTTTTCGTCATTTGCTAATTTTGCAATCACTGTTGATTAGTTTGCAGAGGGTTTGGTTTGTCTGTATCCTAGGGCAGGGGTTGGATAACTGCTCCAATAATGTCCCAATGCTTTCTGCACTATATACACGTTATTTTTCGTCATTTGCTAATTTTGCAATCACTGTTGATTAGTTTGCAGAGGGTTTGGTTTGTCTGTATCCTAGGGCAGGGGTTGGATAACTGCTCCAATAATGTCCCAATGCTTTCTGCACTATATACACGTTATTTTTCGTCATTTGCTAATTTTGCAATCACTGTTGATTAGTTTGCAGAGGGTTTGGTTTGTCTGTATCCTAGGGCAGGGGTTGGACAACTGCTCCAATAATGTCCCAATGCTTCCTGTACTATATACACGTTAGTTTTCGTTATTTGCTAATATTGCAATCACTGTTGATTAGTTTGCAGAGGGTTTGGTTGTGTGGTCTGTATCCTAGGGCAGGGGTTGGACAACTGCTCCAATAATGTCGCAATGCTTCCTGTACTATATACACGTTAGTTTTCGTTATTTGCTAATATTGCAATCACTGTTGATTAGTTTGCAGAGGGTTTGGTTGTGTGGTCTGTATCCTAGGGCAGGGGTTGGACAACTGCTCCAATAATGTCCCAATGCTTTCTGTACTATCATATGTAATATATACACTTTATTTTTCACGTTATTTCCTAATTCGTCTGTGACTCGCTCTTGCTAGTGGTCGAATCTTGTGTTTGTGTTTGATTCACTGCTGCCGGTTGTTTGCTTATTGGAACCGACTGTTGATTTGCTTGCGGAGTAGGGTTACGTTGCGTGGTCTGTACCCTAGGACTGGCCACCATGCTCGGGCTGGACACAATCCCCGCTGCTTGTGAAACAGGGGTAGGGATAGATACAGAGATGACAGTTCCCCTGACAGGTTGTGGGGCTTTTACGCTCCCGGGAAGACTTGCTACAGCAGTCGAAGTAGTAGTCTTTTGTAGTACAGTCTCGGGCTTTGGTCGGTTAGCTGTGTTCTGCACCTGAGTAAGAACATTCCCCACCACATACACATTGCTGTTCCCATCAGTAGAATTCGATGTTATCACCTTAGTACCATGTGGTAGCCTTGCTAGCAACGACTGCATACTCACAACCGTCCCTCCTTTTAGCATCACCGAGCCAGTAGGTATAGCTTGAGCAAAGCTCCCTTGAGGCTTGGCGCTGCCGGGCGTTGGCTTGGGTGAGGACGCTAGTACGTGTGTCACGGTTGTTCCACCACCCGGTTTTAAGACTTGAGGTTTGGATGACATGCTGGTTTGTGGCGAGGCCGACCGCACCATAGAAGCAGTCGTCAATACGTAGGTTATCGTTGCTGGGACCTTGGCAGCAGCACTGTGGGGTTTTGAAGCACCAGATGTCAGAGAAGGGCTTGATCTCTGCTGAGTAACACCTGTATTGGTTGCAAAACCTTTGATAGCTGACATCTGAGGTGACTGACTTGATACCCTTCCTTGCTGGACATTACTAACTGCTCGTATGGTGGTTCCTGGCGTGGTACCAAGAACAGCTCCTTGAGACACCGTACCGGCCTGACTTATTGTAGAGGAAGGCCCAACTATATAACGAACTTGAGAATGACCTCCTATAGCCCTGGAGCTCTGGCTATTCATCTGTAATGACTTTGATATTTGCCCAGCGGTCGACACAGGGACTTTCGATTGTATAGCACTAGTGGACCGAACAAGGCTACCAGGTACTGATGTGCTGATGTGGCTGGTATGAAGTGACGTTTTGGCTGTATATGATGCCAACTGTGCCATCGAGAGGCCCATATGTTGTGATGATAGTACTTGGCCTACCACTGGCTTACCAGAGATGGTTCTCTTCAAGGCCTCGGTGGGGACAGTACGGGTAACACACATTCCAGGAATAGATGAAGGTGTCGACATGGAAACAGCCGGTCTTGAAGTGGTAGCCGCGCTAACGGTGCCAGAAAGACCTTGAAGGATCCCTTGCGATGGAACACTGGCTTTTAAGTTCAACACTGAAGTGAAGGGTGAAGTCGGGGATGGCGAGAGAGATGCATATCTAATGCCTGCACCAGATACCACACTGGTAGGCTGTGTGGCTGTAGTAATGACATGACTAGCAGCACCAGTTGACGACACGCTTATTGGGAGAGGGAGGTGACGATGGCTCTGTGGTTTAATTATGTATTGAACCGAGCCTGTACCAGGTTTAATGATGGATGGAGATCCAGACATTGTCAAGTAAGGTTGATTTACTACTTGCTTTCAAGACACCGCCTTTAGCAGCCAATGAAATAAAACCTGGAGTAGACTGCTGGGTCAGTGAAGCTGTGTTGGCTCCAGAGGCGGCGACACTGATGGGGATCCCTGGTACCATTGTCTTGGAGGCGGCATCAGGCCCCTGGGTACCCCTACCCACTCCGGCACTCGTTTGTGCATTTGCTTTAGATGCCTTGGCTTTGCTTGTTCTTGGGCGCTTGGCGGGGCTTGGTTGACTTAAGTTGCGGACACCAGACAGAGCGCCCAGTCCCCCACCAACTGGTATTTTAATGACATTCTTACCAGTGTCTGTCAAGGTGACTTTCTGTGACTTTCTTGGACTTTGCTGTGAACCCTTTGTCTTCACAGAGCCAATTGGAAGGCTCATATCAGTCGCCAAGTCACGTGACGTGGACCGCTTGCGTTTCTTCTTTTTGACCTCACTTTCGTCGGCATCAGAAAGATCATTACGCTGTTGCATGCTGTTGTTTGAAGACGTTAACACGTTGCCAAGGAACTCGCCAATTTGGTCCTGAAAAAAAGAAGAAAATAACACTTCTATTTGATATTGTGCATTTTCAAGTGGTTTAACTAGATAGGCTTAGAAAATTATCTACAAATGCCACGCAACATTTGGCACAAAACTGCTGGTAAACTGTCCTTTGTGTTGCACAGTATAAATACCAGATAGTTTGATTCTTGTAAAATTAGATGCACTCAGATTAACCCAGTTTAACTGAACACATTTTGGTGTGAATGGGGCATTACATCAAGTATTTACATAATAATAATAACAACAGTAATAATAATGACTTACAAGTTCTTTGCAAGATGGATCAGTATATTTTACCATTATCCTTTGTGCGCTAACACTATATTCCATAGAAACATTCGAACAGACTTTTGAAAGCATTACAATTCCGCACAAGTGTGAAGCTGCCACCTGCTTATTTTATGTAAACGTGTCAGACTGTATGTAGGTGTGCCAGTAGTACTGATTTAGGTTCTCAAAGGATTGTGGTAAAATGTACAGCAGCCATCTTTTTCTGTGCAGTGGATTTGGCAGTTTCACGTCTATTTTAGAGTCGTTTTCATATGAGTGGGAAGTAGCTAAGGTACGGTTCGTGCCGGTGCCGTATCCAAGCATTTTGATTGGTTGAGCAATGATTTTGCGCGCTGTGATTGGTTGAATACAATGTCTTCGATTCCGTACCGTGACCGTAACTCTGTGCCGTAGGTTTCCCACTCAGATACGAAAACGACTCTAAAGTGCTTACCATGATTAAACGATCCACCATACTCTGTGTTAAACCCTCTTTTTTTTTCTTAGCTCTCAGCAGCCGCAACTGATAAAAACAATTTTAATTAACGCCATTACAAACGTACAGCCGACATGTACGAGATAACGAAGGTCATGTACATTGGGCTCTTTCTCAGTATATCACTACCCTGAAAAACCTTTGTTATTCAAATCAAGAACTCTTTGTAGAACGAGGCATACAACAATATGAACTATTGTTATTCAAATTTTCAGGAATTCAGGACGGTGATATACTGAGAAAGCCCCGTACATTGTATCTCGTCCTTTTTTCATGAATCAATCTCCATGTACCGGTCAGTAAAAACGAAATTGTGAGATGTTGTAATTCTGCAGAAATTGTATTTAAATCATAAATCATCCTAATTTAAAAAAAAGCCGAAATACAGTCGAACTCCCGTAAGTGACGGTCGCGGTCGCTTACGAGAGGTTCCAACTATAGTGATTTGAATTGAAACTGAACTTTTGATATTTTGAAAAACTGGTCGCTTAGGAAAGGTGGTCGCTTACGAGTACATGTAGTCGCAACTGGAGGTTCATCTGTACTCATAATGCAGTCTCATAACTTGGTGGAGGAGGTGGCTTATTAGCCACTTTAGAAACGAGTGAAGGACTGGGGACGAGTTTTAAGAATTAATCTAATTAAAAAATGAACCCCATCACAAGAAAGAGCACATCAGAATTAGCATGATTACAAAGTTTCAAAAGGTTTTGTTAGATATTGAATGAGTAACAGCTTTCCAAAAATCGCAAAAATTACAAAGAAATGTATGTTTAGTAGGGACGCTTGTCCCGAGTAACCATACATGTCTTTGTAATTTTTGCAGTTTTTAAATGTCTGCAGTTCAGTTGCTGCTTCTCCAAACCCTATCAAACTCCTGAAACTAATTCTGATATGCTCTTTCTTGTGATGGGGTTCATTTTTTAATTAGACTAATTCTTAAAACTCGTTCCCAGTCCTCCACTCCTTTCTAAAGTGGCTAATTGCTATTGTTTTAAGTCACATGCTTTGAGGCATGTACAGTGTACACTGTGTAGATAACTCCGTTTTCATTTCTTGCACGAGATTGACAACATGCGTGTAGAAGACTTACCTGTTCATCTGCCCCTCCAACGATCAACAAACTTGTGTCTGTCTTTAAACGTTCTCTCATTTCCTTCGTAAGAACATACATGTAACATTAGGTCAGTCAAAAAACAATAAGTGGTCATTGATCAAGTTCGGAAGTTTGCCTTGAATGAAAACCATTCGTTATCACACTAGATTAAGACCCCCGGGGGGGTGGGGGGGTGGCACTACCGGAAATTTAGGATAGGGGTGTGTCCCCGGGATGTCGAAACACTGACCCTATTTAAGGATGAGGAATTGGAATTGGAATTGGAAAACTCATACCCTTTCCAAGGATTTGTCACTGAATAGTATTCCTTTGGAAATCGCTAATATCAGAAGTGCATACGCTGGCTGTTACGCTAAGCGGATTTTTTAGTCAATATAAAAAAAGTGTACCCAAATTAAAGATTGAATATTTTATTTTATGGCGAAAAAGCAACATATGGTAGCCAATTTAAGGATCTGGAGGTTCAAAAACCATACCCTATTTGGGGGCACATACCTATATAGCATTTCAAAACGACAGCAGTGCCATTTGAACTAGACGCTCTAGTAGCGTAAGTCGGGCTTCTTGGAGCAAGCAGTGGTTGCTGCGATCGGTAATCTCGACTGAATCTGATTTGCTCTCGACCATATATCCATTGTCAAAGAAATATTGTCAATGGCAATAAAGCTCGAGCAAGAGCCCGCGCGCCCTAGACTAATGCATCAAACACGTAGGCAAGGTAATTCATTAACGCACTATGGTTTAGAATGATCATAAAGTATTGTATATGTACAATAATCAAATCTCCCAGCACAAGAATAGCTTTTTCTAGAATATCACAATCATCAAGAGTATTTACCATGTCTTCTACTTGACGAGATAAACGATCGCTTCTACAAAAATGAAATGTAACCTATTTGAACTAAATATAGATATCTTATAGTGCGATTGAAACAGTTTTTGGTTGCTCGTCGTTGCGTGACTCGTCGATAGAACATGCTTTCCTTGCAATTTCAGTACTGCGAACTTTACAGTATATCAGTAAAAACGTTAATAGCCCGACTTCACGCTACTAGAGCGTCCTGTTTCAATCTAAATTTAGATTTAGACGAGAAAAGACTTATATTTTGGCCCCTTGACCTCCAGTGCTTTCCCTGATTGGTTTGTGCTTTCTAATCTTTCTTGGCCAGACTTCATGTCTCCTTCGGCCGGCACAGGGCGCATGCGCTGGATTTGAGGCCAACGAAGACGACGACAAAGAACGCTTCTCATTTTTAGAGTCGGGTCTTCCACAGGAAGCCCGACTAATTAGGCATACCAAAACAGTTACGTGCATGAGAATCAAATGCATAAATACAATCTATATTCTTCATTAAAGCAACATTAAAGCCATAATATAGCCATCTAATCTTATAAATGCATATCTATCGTTCATGAAAGCATTCACCATCAAGGCTGAATTTAAAGTGAAGTATGGAGGCTGCCTCATTGTGTCTCAGTAGTGGGCAATTCCACGGACCAACGAGCTCGATTGGGTAGACAGTTCAGCGACAAAGTCTCTGTATCTGGGATGAGTTGGTTTCAAGAGCATTCAGCTGACATTGTCTCCTTTGGTTAATATTTGGTCGACTGTTCGACTCGTCCATTGACGAACTTGACATGACTGAGCACATAGCAGAGCTGAAAAACTATTCGAAATGTCACTGAATCGTTTGTGACCTTGATGAATGCTTCCAGTAAGGAATAACATTGAGTTTGACATGATTTACTGACTTCCCAAATTCAACGAATTTCATCCAACGTGCGATTGCAGAACCCATGGCGTGCACCACTGGTCATAGTATATGCGGGCTCCGAAAAATCATCAGGGAAGAATGACTAACAAAAATCTCGAATTCAGCCAGCATCAAAGATGCCACAGGAAGCCCACCCGAGATTAGTTTTGCTGCGAGCGTAATAACTGTTTATTTAAGTGTCCAATGTATTTTAGTGCTTGCGCACTAATTGGGAGACACTGTACTCTCACACACACTACCACTACACTTCCAGTTGACGTCACCATCATAGATTTTGTAAAGCTTAAGCTCCCTACTAATCTACACTCACCTCTAAGTCTTCTTGTGAGTTAAGGTTGGAATGTGAACCAATAACAAAGAGAACAGGAGTCTTGAGTTCCAGCAAAGGATCCTCCACGTCCTGTATTAAAGCAATCAGACTTTAAATTCCTTTTTTGGAAGCATATTTGGTGCCACAAATGAAACTTAGGTCATTATAAATGTAAATTAAAGTATATATGAATTTTTTATTTTTTTATTTTGAAAATCGATTGCATACATTTGTATGAAGTAAGTAAATAAACTGTAGTGGGATGTTTTTGAGATTCGCATTTGCGAGTTATACTAAATCGGTGACGTCAGTTGACTTTTCTCCATAACTTATCTATATATTTTTCAAGCAGCACTCTTTTCTGAAATACCAAAAAAAAGTTTAACATCATGTACATATAAGTTGTAGAAAACTTTTTGCCAGATTAAAAATGCCAATATTTTGCACAAGGGTGCTTTAGTATTATAAATGTACAGGTACAATGTACATGCAACAAAAACAAAAACTCAAAACACTTACCCCCCTCACTCCATCAATGCCAGCCAAAGGAAATCCTAAACACACAACAGCACATACACTCTCCATCAGTGCAACCTACAAGTACAAAATATACAAATCCACATTACTGTCAAACCGGATGTTCTCTTCCCCATGATATTCCAACATTGCGTCACAATATTGCAATGTTGATTGGCAGATTGCTCTGAGCAAGTTGGAACCGTCGCGACGAAGTTGCTAATTAGTCGCGCCGTTCAGTACTTCAGTTCATAACTTCACACGGCTCAATTCCAAAATGTTCCAAATTCTACTACAATATCTAGATGATCGTTATGCAAGTTTTTTTGTTGATACTGCTATTCACGATTACAGTGAACTGATGAGGTTAATATTACGTGCTGTTCCGTTCTGGAATGAGAAAAGTAGTAATTTGAGAATTGCGTACAAAGACGTAGAACTCAACAGTTTTATCATCATCATCGAGGCAGATGAACCAATGCATCTTGTTGAAGCATTTAGAAATGCTAGAAACAGTGGTTCTGATGTTTACCGACGCGTCGAAATAAAAGTACGGGAAAGATATCACTGATCGTTGAAGGAGTTGGCTTTGAAGTTTTGTAATACTCGATAAACTCTACGACATTAGAAGTTGAAACAGTGCGTTCTTTCCATCCTGGTTTTCCTGGAAGAAGAGATCCAGTTTGTAAGACTCGATCAATGATGTTAGAAACATGTAGAAACTGTTCTTTTGGAGATATTTACTTGTTCGCCAATTTCTACCTGCGAATGACCTAACGACCACAAAGCGATCACATTTTCTCTATTTTTTTACGGAAGTTGTTTGACTTTGATTCATATTTTGAGACATCTGCAGAAAAAAAAGAGCTTTGACTTGACAATGTTTACAAGTTTGAATGGCGCGACTAATTAGCAACTTCGCCGCGACGGTTCCAACTTGCTCAGAGCAATCTGCCGATCAACATTGCAATATTGTGACACAATGTTGGAATGTCGTGGGGAAGAGAACATCCGGTTTGACAGTAACTAGTGTAGTTGCACAAGGGTAACAGGTTAGTGAGAACACAAAATGCCTACCAGTGATACACTGCAAAAAGCCCAAAAGAGTACAGCTCAAAAACGTTATCATTGAGATTTTGAGAGAAAGTTAAAGGAAAGTGCTGTAAATTACTCATAAAATCCTTCTGATCATTAGCCTTAGAAAGGAAAGGAGATAGAGAACAAAATGTCTGACCCTGGTGGAATTCAAACCCATGGCCTGCTTCCAGTCAGACCTTGTAGCCCAGCTGGTAGAGCATCGGTGATCAGTTCTGGGTACCCACGGCCTGCTTCCAGTCAGACCTTGTAGCTCAGCTGGTAGAGCATCGGTGATCAGTTCTGGGTACCCACGGCCTGCTTCCAGTCAGACCTTGTAGCTCAGCTGGTAGAGCATCGGTGATCAGTTCTGGGTACCCATGGCCTGCTTCCAGTCTGGCCTTATAGCTCAGCTGGTAGAGCATCGGTGATCAGTTCTGGGTACCCATGGCCTGCTTCCAGTCTGGCCTTATAGCTCAGCTGGTAGAGCATCGGTGATCAGTTCTGGGTACCCACGGCCTGCTTCCAGTCAGACCTTGTAGCTCAGCTGGTAGAGCATCGGTGATCAGTTCCGAGGGTCATGGGTTGGAATCCCAGAGATTTGTGTCTCTTACTCCTTTCCTTTCTAAAGCTACTGTATATGTAACAACCGCAAAAATTTTAATGGTAACTTTCATGTATAACACTTCATTTCTATCTATCACTTCAAGATTCCATCTTTTCAAACACTACAAGTTAGAATTATGAAATTATATTTTACACCTTAATTGTGTTAAATATAATATATTTGTGTGAAATCTATTGACTTATTTTTACTCCCTCTTCTCTTTTTATTGTTCTATTGTTATCCATTGGCCTGCCTAGATTAGTTACTACTATTTGCAGGTCAATGGAATATCATCTTTGTAATACAAACTTAATTCCAATTGTCGAGTGACAAGAGACACTATGAATAATGGATACAATGTAATGATAAATTATGCATACAGTACATGTGCTTGTTCAAAAAAGGGCTCTCTGCAAGAACGGAGTAAGTGACTGTGATCAAAATCTAAATCCTCTTGAGATTCTTTGAATTTCAAAGGAGAATTTGGGTTTTGATCACAAGCCACTTACATGTACTCGTTGTTGTAGGGAGCCATTCAAATGTTGAGATCCATTGTAAGGGCATTAGCACAGTCTGAGTAATTCAAACTACAGTACATGTATGAATCTAATAAAGTTTACCTGACAGGAGACTAGTGCACCAATAGACCATCCAATTAAGATGATTGGACGATTTGGAAAGTGACTCCTTAGCTGTTAGAGTAAATGTAAAATGTACACATAAGACAAGAATCATTGTTACTACAAAAAAACATTGCTTTTACTGTATTTGTCTCCTCGACTTTTCCTGAACTCAGGAATTAGAATTCCTGCCCAAATAAAAAGGAGACCAAAAGTGGAGGTTGTTTTCATGCGAGTGAGAAATATATGGCACAGAGTTACATGTACAGTCACAGTATGGAATCGAAGACATCTATTCCCTGCACACCACGGCACGAACCATACCGTAACTACATGTACAGTACGTGTACTTCCCCCTCATACGAAAACCACTCAGACTAATACTACAGATACAGTTGATGTACATGTATACGTACCTCCAGTACTTTAGTTCTCACAGCACCAATAATATGATCCAGACACTGACTAATAGTCACGCCGCTTCCACCGTTACTAGTGTGCATGGTGACAGGTACGACTTTGCCAAGAACTGACAACTGGTTGTGCCAGAACCTTGTTCTTTTAGACGAAGTTCCTGAACCAGTATTAGTCGTGGGTCCACTGGGTACAATGAGAAGAAGAGGAGAACCGGGAAGCTTGCGCTGTTGCACAAAAGATCACAAAATAAAATCTCATGTGGCTCTCAGCAGAAGCTGGCAAATGTCTGGATTCTGCCGTCTCTCAAGATGAAAGTAATGTACATGTACATGTAGCCATCTGTCCTGGCTACAACATCTGTATATAGCTAATTGCATAATCATTGTCGGGTTGAAAATCATAAACCATAAAAGCTGAGATCGCAAGGATGGATGGGAAATCAGTTCATGGCCCGCTTAACATGCAGACATACATGTATTCAATGTTCTCGTAGTTTTGAAGGTATATGAGGTATTTAACTAAGATCCTACAAGTCTGGATAAAAAGGTCGATCATTTGATGGTGTTATTTGAGAGTTTTAATTTCCCAGAATTCCTTTTGGTCATAGCTTTCAAGATTTTCAACCCGACAACGATTATGCAATTACAGTACTGCTTAGAAGTATGTTAACATCGTTTTGCGTGGAGTCTGCATGGAGTCTGCGTGGAGTCTGCGTGGAGTCTGAGTGTAATCTGAGTGTAGTCTGAGTGTAGTCTGAGTGTAGTCTGAGTGTAGTCTGAGTGTAGTCTGAGTGTAGTCTGAGTGTAGTCTGAGTGTAGTCTGAGTGTAGTCTGAGTGTAATCTGAGTGTAGTCTGAGTGTAGTCTGAGTGTAGTCTGAGTGTAGTTTGAGTGTAGTTTCGCCTTTGTTATACAGTCTTTTGTTTACGTTACACACAGGCTGAGTGTAGTTTGAGTGTAGTGCAAAGAAATTGAATCCAACGGTGATCAAACTGTTCGGGACGGAGACATTTATGTTCGTAATATACGTGTATATAACCTAAATACTGTAAAATTATATCAAGAATCATGGTTCAAAACCAAAAGAATTATAATCCCGATACAATGTGCCTCTCAAAAATAAATATTGTAAATGATTAGGAACATTTTATAGTCCAGTGCGATCGGAGTGAGCGTCACTTTGAACGTGAAGTCGAAGCCGGCAAACAACAAACATACCAACGAACATTTTGTATGACATATATTCGGGTCTATAATTAACGTACATGCACGAAACTTAGCTCTTTTTTAGCTTAAACACCAAGGAGAAGTTTTATAGTACACACTGTATTTTGACTGGTGTCTAAATTGATTTTTTTTCAAGAAATAGAACAACTGACGAGCAAAGCGTCCTTGCACTTTGTCTCAACAACATGACAACAGCAGTTGATGATCGTAAACAAACTTGTTGAATGCCATTTCTAAAGCTTATTGTAGGAGAAAATACTCACATTATGACAACATGATATGATAAATGTGATTTATAGTAAAGTTCTCTTCACAAGAAATCATCGTATCTTGGAGATTCGCCATTAAAAGAACGTATTTTACTGTCAGTAAAAAGAGCGGGTTGGTTAAAGTTCCTGTAGACTTGTTTCACGTGCTAACACAACATGTGTCAATCAAGTGTCTCAAACATAACATTCTCACGTGCACGCTAACGAACCTAGATTTTAGAACTGATCAACACTGAAAGTTGGTGGGAAAGACGTTTTGAATGAATGTTGTTTCTAGATACAACTTCAAGAGTTAATTTGAACTTTTTGTGTCATTTATCGGCTTATGGTAAAGTGAAGATACTCGAAGCTTCTTCAAGCTTTATTTACAGTATTTTGCTTGCATGATGTTCTACTTTAATACGGTAAGGTTCCAATGGAAATGTAATGTTTCAGACACTTCAATAAATACGACACCGGCAACATTGTACGTGTATTTCTAGACATACAGTACGCCGTTTCTTTCAGAAATGCAAATTTACGGCTGCGTGTAAAAGTCAGTCAAGCTTGTAATGAGCAAAAAGTTGAGTGTAGTTTGAGTGTACTACATTGTACATGTACATGTACATGTACACGCAGACTACACTCAGACTACACTCAGACTCCACGCAAACTCCACGCAAAAAATGTTAACATACTTCTAAGCAGTACTGTAGCTATATACATGTATGATACAGTAAGTCATATACTATATTTGCAACTGTACTGTATGGGAATTACAATGTCAAACCGCACTTTCCCATACAGTACGGCTGCTCATATTGTATCCAATACATACATTGTACTCCACACCTGTTTGGATGCAGCAGACTAGGGAGCAGTTGCATACCAGAGTTGGTCAATCTGAGAAGTTTGGGTGTTTGCAAATCTACTGTATCGTTGTTCTTACCGTTTTGTGCTCGGTGACTAGACCATGCGATGGGTCCCATGGACGTTTCAACAGTAAACTAAGAGCTTCTGTATTGGCCGCTGGGCCCCTGCGCTGAGACGAGTGATTTGACACTATCCTATCTACAAGGGATGGAGCCTGCAGATAAAAACATATAATAGAATTTGCATCAAATTGAAGTATTTTGGGGAGTATTTCTATGCAGGAAAAGAAACATTAACAAAAACTAGAATCGAAACCCAAACAGACACACATACAAAACACACCATAGACAAAAGTACTGTACATGCTTGTGTACATAGAGTTGTTTTCGTATGAGTGGGAAGTACTATGTACATTGTGTACTTATTGACTGAGTGGGAGGGCCGGACGGGAAAATATTTGGCTCGAGGTCATGGCAGTACGTGCTCGGTCCGTACAGAATGACCGAGGGCCAAATATTTTCCTGTCCGGCCCGACCTAACTCAGTCAATAAGCATTTTATAATATGACCCTTTCATGTGGACCATTTTGGTACTAAAATCATTCACAGCCAAGGAAAAGTGAACACAAATGCGCGATTACTCTATAAGAACCAATTTTATTTTTTTTAAACTTTTTTTTCACTTTTGTCGTCCACATTTCAAAAATAAATTTAACTGCAAAAAAAAAAGTATAAAACATTTTCTGACAACAATCGGGGCCGGCCCGGATACGGCTCTGTATGGACCAGCTCCAAAAATCCAAACCGGGCCATACAGGTCATAATATGATAAATGTAGTTACAGTACAGTTTTGTGCCGCGACTGTACTGTGCAGTGATCATACTGTACGGTGACCGTGCAGTGTCTAAGCATCCTGATTTGTTGAGCATGCAATTTTGCATGTTGTGATTGGTTGAATACAATGTCTTCGATTCCGTACCATGACCGTAACTCCGTGCCGTAGGTTTTCCACTCATATGAAAACGACACTAATGTACATCCAAATACCTTTGCCCTTAGTGTTTGCAGGATATCCAGATAGCAAGCTAGCAGTGGAATACTTAGTCCATCTACCAAGGTTGTATGCAGCCAGGAGGTGAGTTTGATGTCCCATTCAATGGCACACAAGTTCTGTCTAAACCTCTTGGTAGCCTTGTCTGTAGCAATCCTTCGTTTGACTGGTTCATTGGATGTCTGAATAAAAAAAAAAAATTCATTAACTAAAATAAATAATAATACAAATTAAACTCAATGATAATAATAATAATAATATTAATAATAAAATTTATGATTAGCTTAGTGATGAGATTCTTGATTCGCTTGCTCAAGCTTCCGTACCGTGACCGTGACCGTAACTCCTCCATGCTTTTTTTTTCCTGGTGACTTTTCCTTTTCTCCAAGCAATAACTTCCACTTGCATGATATGATGGCGTCATACAGTACCGCCTAAAAGTTCCCACTCATGAAAATGACTCTATAATTTTCAAGTTCAACTTGGTGGGTTTTATATTGTCTTTCCGGACTCAAATCAGTCAGACAATTAAAATTATTCACTGCATCGTCAAAATTATTTGATGAAAATATAACCTTTTAAAGTTAGGTTCATCAAATAATTGACCGGTTGACGATGCTTGAAATAACTAACAAGCTCTAAAAAAAATTAAGCCAGATGCTTTTTTTTTCTGGTGACTTTTCAAACAAGTCGTTTATGTGAATAATAATCTCCAAGCAATAGACGACTTGCATGATGATGATGTAAAAGCGTCATTTTGTCGCATTTCAGACTGACTAGTTTGTATAAAGTTCAATTCTCACGTACCATGAATGCTTTCACCAACATCGTAAATCTCGGCATTTGTGTTTTCATAAATCACATTTTTTTAGAGATGAAAAGTTTCTTTAGCTGTTAGTATATCTACAAGACGCTCTAGTAAATGGACGGACTCGAATCCTGTGGAAAAAAAACCTGCACGGTCACGGCAAGTCATGCGTACGTTTTTTTCACAGTCATTACAAAATATTTTAGAAGTTGCGATGTTTTAAGCCTAGTTCCGAAAGTTTCCGAGCCTCCTCCGCGTAGACTAAAAACGCATCTCTATCGGCCATACCAATCGCTATGACAAAACCGCAAACCGACATTTGTTAAATATATTATAGCTTGACTTTAAAAATACAAAGGCTTCAATAAATATATTTAAGCACAAAGGCTTCAATAGCAGTATTTTCAGTCAATCATGCTTCTTCATTTCTCTTCTGCATACATGTACATGTATTAAACACAACTGCTTCTCTCTCAACTCGCTAAAAAAAAGACGACATATAAACCCTATGATCCCTTCGACAAGGTTTGTGAAGAAAGAGGACGATGTGCAATGTCTCGTCTTGATAAGCCATGTGGTTTGAGCTTTCGGTGATTATCTTAGCTCCGGCACAGGGCGCATGCGCTGTAGATTGAAGCCAAAGATGAAGAATACGACCGAATCTCATTTTTAGAGTCGGGTCGACTAATTAGCACTAATTGTCTTACTATTCTCATGAGGGAATAAAAATCTGAATAAGAAAGAAAATTCCCAAAGCATTCTGGTACTTGTAGTAAAACAACGTCATCATGCAAGTCACATATTGCAACGAGGGGAAAATGTGAAAGTAGTTGGTGATATTGCCAGGTGCTGTTAATACACCGTACACCCCCCTGGACAACACTATGACAGTACCTGCTCATATGAAAGTCTTGCTAGTCGTAAAGACGACAACACCTTGATCACTTTATCAAACAACACATTTTGCTTGGCCATCCAACCAGTCCTAATAACATAATATGTAATTAACATTAGAATCATTGATCAGAGGCAATCAAGTATTATTATTATTATTAATCTTATCTGCACAATAGAGTACCGAAGTGATGTCGTCATAAAATCTTTTTTTTCCACTTTATCAACTTTCGATCCCCGATTTCGAAAGAACATCAATAAAGAAGCTTACATGCCAAAATTGAGAGCAATCGGTTAAGTTATGATCCAAGCAGAAATTACAGTGATTTGTGTGGGGAAATTATATATTCAACTGGCCATATCTCAGCCGCTATTTAACCGATTGCTCTCAAATTTGTCATGTAAGCTTCTTTATTGATGTTCTTTTGAAATCGGGGATCGAAAGTTGATAAAGCGAAAATTATTGTTTTCGTGACGTCACACTTCGGTACTCTATTATATAATGATAAACAAAAACAAATAAAAAAGGAACATCAATGAATGTGTTGCCAGTCACCAGGCCATCTCATTTTTCACCGTCAATCGCAAAGGTTTCTAGGTATGCCAGGGAGCAAATGGTTGAATGAATTTAGTTTGTTTTCATTATTATCACAGCTCTAGATGCCTACAATTTTACACTTCTTCGTCAGCAAATGAATAGAACTCATAATCATTTGACTTTTGATAACTTCAACTTCATTTACATGTACAATACTACAATGTATGTGCTTATTGAATGAGTGGGAGGGCCGGACGGGAAATATTTGGCTCGAGGTCAATGACCGAGAACAATATATCTACCCGTCCGGCCCGACATACTCATTCAATAAGCATTTTATTGTATGACCCTTTCATATGAATCATTTTGGTACTAAAAATCATAAAGTGAACACAAATGTGCAATTACGCTGGAAGAACCAATCAAAAAACATTTTTTTTCCACTTTTGTTGTCACATTAAAAAAAAATTTCGCTGCAAAAAAGTATAAAACATTTCCTGACAACAATCGGGGCTGGGCCGGATACGACTTTGTACTAACCAGCTCCAAAAGTCTGTATCATGCAAACACTCAACAAACAGACTATTGAGCATGCGTACGGTTGTTAGTTTGCACCTGCGAAATTCTGTCATAACATTACTCGCATAACATTATATACCCTGTCAAGGGCATAGAGGGCCACAAACCCATATATGGAACTTCCCCCTTACCCCGGGAAAAAATATTATTCATTGAAACTGAAAGCCACAAGATGCGTACATATCTTATCTATATTCGCTTTTATATTCGTCGGCTAATCTTACAAACAAATTATGGCTTTCTTGTCGTAATTTCTGCTAGTCCAAAGTTAAGTGTAAACACGGCATAAGCTTCCATTCAAATGCACACAACGTCACAAGACTTTAATATGGAAGCGAAAATACGACTTTGCTCGCTGATAAACTCACCGACATATCAGCTCTTCCCAAGTATCAGGCGTCCTTTTACTAGTGACAGTCGTTACATGTTTCTCGCATTCAGACATGACGGCCCTCGCCTTCGTTGTATCGTAAACTATGTTCGTAGTGTTTGAAGGCCTGACATCACACACGTCAATGTCTCGCTCCGGACGCTCCTTCGTAGCGCCTTCTTCTTCCTCGGTTTTCGCCATGAAAAGGGTCTTCATAGGCCTGGCCTTGCTCGCCTCGGGATGTGCAGACCATGGTTTTGTGTATGCGTGGTCTGTGAGGATTATCTCGACCAGGGACTGAAGATTTCGAACGAAAACCGCTCGACTTGGGTTCGTTTGCAGCGCCATCCTTCCTCCTCGTGTTTCTTGTTGCTGAACCGGAAATGACTTCTGGGTAATATGGTCTGACATCATTTAACACAGGAAGCCCAAAAGTACACTTTTGCACAATGGGAAAATCTTATATTAGGAGACCTTCTCTTGGCGTATAGTTGTTGATGTTTGCAAGTTACTCAGGCTTATCCAACTAATTTTAGTTTTTATTTAAATCTTTATGCCGTAAAATTCACGAGTCCTGAGTTTGGGCTTCCTGTGGATTCATCCTGTCGTCACGCAACACGTTCTTCTTCTTGCGTGACGACCCTAATGTGCTTTGATAACAGCCAAGTTTTCCAAGAAGGAAAGTTGCTCAACTTTGCAGGGAAAAGTAATCGTGCGCCCGTCATCAAAAGAAGTCAGCGTATTGACTATTGGGCTCCCTGTGTAATACCTATCCAAAGTGACATCAGCAGACATCAGCCAATAATCGGACAAGCCTTGTTTATTCAATTATTTCTTCCCCTCGCATCCCAAAAGAGATAAACTAAAATCAATTGAGAAATGTTACCGCCGCTAATAGCGCGATAATAAACACGATGAGTTAGAACATTTTCTCTGAACTAAAATAAACTTACCGTGGGTGGAAAGGGAAGTAATCGGACGTAATGTTGGTCACTACTATACCACATAGGCCTTGACACAAATATCTCGAAAAATGGCCTAAATATATATATATGTTTCCGGAAATTCTCGAAAAAATCTCTAAATATCCCAAAAAAATTCCTAAATATATATCCCCATATATCCATATTATTTTTAAGAATATTTTAATTACTCGTGCGTCTCTATTGTATTTGTAACAAAAACAGTTTTTATTGCATGGTGAATCTTAGAAATTAACATGACAGTTACAGTATTATTGCACTCTTGTCATGTGCAACTTGAAACAACTGAGTAAACTAATCAATAGCGACATCTTCTAGTAGTACCGTACTACTAGAAGATGTCGCTGTTGCCGATTAGTTTACTCAGTAGTGAGAGCCCTGAAAATATGCGGGGCGTGCCCCAAACTCGATCCCAGGATTTCACTAGTTTTCAGTGAGTTTTGGTCGTTTTCAGTAGTCATTTGGGGTTTTAGACCCAAGATTAAGTCCTAAATATCCAAAAATATCATATTTTTTTCTAAATATCTCGTGTTTTTCTATATATCCCAGGAGCTTCTAAATATCCCAAAAAATATCCGGATATTTGTGTCAAGGCCTACTACCACACCCCTTTCTGTCTGCGTTCATCGTTGTTCCCACACCGCGATGCCGCATTTCAGTCGCTCTCCTTTCTAATCAGCATGTATCAATGTAAAGCCTGAGGGGGGGAGGTCGGGGGGGGAGGTCGGATATATGTGGGGCGTTTATACATACATACATACATAAAGTTTATTTAGAAACACGGTAATTCGCTAATTCGCTTGTTAGGGGCCGCCATTCGCTTGTTAGGGGCCGCTATTCGCTTGTTAGGGGCCGCCATTCGCTTGTCAGGGGCCGCTATTCGCTTGTTAGGGGCCGCTATTCGCTTGTTAGGGGCCGCCATTCGCTTGTTAGGGGCCGCCATTCGCTTGTTAGGGGCCGCTATTCGCTTGTTAGGGGCCGCCATTCGCTTGTTAGGGGCCGCTATTCGCTTGTTAGGGGCCGCCATTCGCTTGTTAGGGGCCGCCATTCGCTTGTTAGGGGCCGCTATTCGCTTGTTAGGGGCCGCCATTCGCTTGTTAGGGGCCGCCATTCGCTTGTTAGGGGCCGCTATTCGCTTGTTAGGGGCCGCTATTCGCTTGTTAGGGGCCGCCATTCGCTTGTCAGGGGCCGCTATTCGCTTGTTAGGGGCCGCTATTCGCTTGTTAGGGGCCGCCATTCGCTTGCTAGGGGCCGCCATTCGCTTGTTAGGGGCCGCCATTCGCTTGTTAGGGGCCGCTATACGCTTGTTAATTAGGGGCCGCTATACGCTTGTTAGGGGCCGCTATACGCTTGTTAGGGGCCGATATACGCTTGCACGCTTTTACCATATATGGAATACGTATTACAACCTATCTGCATCTGCGATTTGCAGCCAATATGAAAATCCGCCACAGGAACCCCATCTCAACACAGGAAACCCAACTACCAACCCCCTCCCCCCACTACAACTACCAAACCCCCTCCCCCCACTACAATGTTGAGTCGGTAGTGATCACGACGCAGCAGTTCGACATCGCTCTCACCCAACGGGAGGGGGGAGGGGGGGGGGGGGGGGGGGGGGGGGGGGGGTTGAACATCGAAAATCGTGCGCTCAAAAAAGTGCCCCAATTTCTCAGAGTGTGTCAAGCTATTTGGCAAACGATTGTAGTATATCGCCCAAGGCAAGTCATGCAAATCCCCAGAGACCGAGTAAACTTTGGTCATATCACCGTAACCCGTTTCATATAAAACTCTTCACATTTACTAATTCCATCATGCTCTTCACTTTCTAGTTATGATAGTTCTTATTCTTTTTATTGTGGATCGAATGTGTTGAATATGATCAAATACTTAACCGATTGAATATCAATCATATAACTAAAAAATGGTCGACTTCGTTCCAGTGAATAGAGAGATTTAGCAAACACGACGCGATGTGAAAGATGACGGCGCGCGCGCTGACGAATAACTGTGAAAACGACCGTTGGCGTCTTCAACGTCATGAAGAGGACGTGAAAACAAGTGAAATGGCGTCGTGAACTTGACGTCGCGACGTTGTTACGGTAGTCACGCAATGACCAAATGTGATATATTCGTCATCTAACGTCGCGTTCTCACGTCGCGTCTTGTTTGCTCAATCTCTCTAATGTTTGACTGAAACTGTTCGCCCGGAAATTATAGGTCCCACACTCAATCGAGTGATACAACCCAATTCTTGGTTTGCACATACGTCATCGTAAATTTTTCTGGGCTTTATATTGAGTATAATTGAACAAAAGGTCTCACAACCAAACGAGCAGTCAAAATCATGTATCTAGCTCAACCAAAGTTTGAGTTATAAGAAGCTTTGAATGCCAAGATATGAGCGATCAAATATGCGCATTGTAATTTAGTGTGAAATGTATGGAGCCGCCATCTTGGTGTACAACCATAGTACACCAACATAATAAAAATAAATAAATAACTGTTTATTTAAGTAATGGTCCACGTAAGAACTAGGCAACTGAACGGCAATGCACGATGGAATGCTTAAATTTTCTATTGTTAAAACTAGTGATCCCATTGGCTTAAACATGAAAATTGGCAAAAAGGTTAGGTATAAGATATACATACTCCGATTTGTTTAGATGTCAAGTTTGTCTGTTATCCATTGGCATCACATGCCAATTTTAAAACAAATTGTATGTGGGAAACCTTGTAAAATAAGCAATATTATTTGCTATTATCTTGGGCTGTTCTGATTGGTTAGATATGAAACATTTCCAATAAATTACCCGAAATCATTGATTACCTTTATTTTTACATTGAAATATTATTATGTGTCATCCTCTCTTTCTGTATCCTTGAAATTAGAAATATTCTATGTGGACAGAGCTATTGCCGTAGAACAATGAAAGCTTGCCTAGTTCTTGCATGGATGATTACTTAAGTGTCCAATGTGTTCTAGCGCATGCGCACTAATTGGGGGACACTGTACTCTCACACACACTATCACTACATTCTAATATTCTATACATACAACTTTCAGCGCACTAATTGGGGGACACTGTACTCTCACACACACTACCACTACATTCTAATATTCTATACATACAACTTTCAGCGCACTAATTGGGGGACACTGTACTCTCACACACACTACCACTACATTCTAATATTCTATACATACAACTTTCAGCGCACTAATTGGGGGACACTGTACTCTCACACACACTACCACTACATTCTAATATTCTATACATACAACTTTCAGCTCGCTAGTTCGGCGGCCAATAACACCAAGGATCAAAATCACGTTAATCATTACAAACAACTCTGTTTGTCAATAGAAATATTATCAAAACAAACTTTCATATCATTTACGAAGTCGGTAAAAAACGTATCATTTGAAGCATACACCGAATCGAAATATGGCGGCCAATTTGAATAACTATTGTTCTGGACTGACCAACCTCGTGTTCTCGTGGAAACACAAAAGCGTTTTCACAGTGAATGAGAGGTTGGTCAGTCAGGAATAATAGTTATTCAAATTGGTCGCCATATTTCGATTCGTATATCTGCCTAATAGTCCATTTCCGAGTTCCTTTTATCTCTGTTTCAAAACGAGTCTACGTGCGAAACCTTTCTTATGCAAATCTGTTTTCCTTTTTCATGTAAACTAGACGCTCTTCTAGCGTGAAGTCGGGCTTCTAAATGAAATGTAACCTATTTGAACTAAATATAGATATCTTATAGTGCGATTAAAACAGTGTTTGGTTGCTCGTTGTTGCGCGACTCGAGCTCGATAGAACTTGCTTTCATCCTTGCAATTTCAGTACTGCGATTTCACAAACTCAGCGAATCATGAATGACAATGACATAGTTTATTTGTTACCATAAATATATCCATACAAATACAAATACCGTATACATAAACTAGACATCGCAGAGTGATTAAACAATGTTTGGATGAAGTGTAAATATGGGTTTACCTCGACGGTTATCGGACGGCTGAAAATCTTACAACTGTTCTCTTCACCGCCGGCTGCGTGAATCAACTCACTTCGTTCTAAGTTCTGAAGATCTCTAAACCCTTTGCAGTACTAGTACTGGATTGATAAATCCATATCTCTATGAATTATTGTGGTTATTTTGAAAACAAAACGACATAAACTTCCTCCAACAAGGTTTGTGAATTCAGACTCGACCAGTCTCGTATTGATAAATCATGTTGTTAGAGCCTTCGGTGATTATCTTAGCGGCCGGCACAGGGCGCATGCGCTGTAGAACCCAGTATGCTTTTTGACGTCGACGACAAAGAAGGCTTCTCATTTTTAGAGTCCGACTAATAAAACTCATTTTCATATGAAAGGTTTCGCATGTAGACTCGTTTTGAAACAGACATAAAAGGAACTCGGAAATGGACTATTCTTAAAAGCCAATTTATATTCATATAAATTAAAGTTAATAATACAACATTAGCTTTGATTAAATGGACGCATATTAGATTCAATGGAATGTAAACTAATAATTGACCAGCAACAAATTAGGCTTTGTTCAAAGTAAACACTGTAATGCAATATACTATTAGGACAATTACAAGGGTACAAGGGTCACTTATGGTATCACATGTCCTGGCATGGTTTAATTGCACCAGCCAATCATGTCACAGCATGCCAGGCTGTCAGTCCATGTTGTGGCATGTTTGCGTGTCGATTGCAGCATTCCCGATCAAAACAGCTATCGATATACACGTAATTCCCTCCCACCCTCCCCTTTTGTTCTAGTAGCATATGGCACAATTAGTAATAAGGCACAAGATAGTTACAGTTATAAGCAGCCAATAGCGGTTGCATATATGGACATCATGAACTCTGACAATCTCAGCAATGGTAGGAGATGGACAATGTCAACTATATTTTTAACTTCTAGTTAGGCGGATATGTGAGAAAATTGTGCACTTTGGGTAAAAAGCACCAAATTTGGTGGAAAGATGGACTTTTATGTGTTTATTAAAGATGGATATGGAGCCATCACGAAAACCAATAGGTTTACGAGTTAAGGCCGTATTTTCAAAATGGCGGCCATTTTGAACCGGAAGTGAAAAGCGCTTTTAGAGAATTGGCCTTAAACACTTTTGCATTAGTTCTAAAATAACTAATTATTGATTTATAGATTCAAGAAATACTGTTAGCACAAAAATGTTGATAGTTCCTTAGAAAATATGATAACTTTCCGATTTAGGGAAATTTCGTTAATGGCCGCCATTTTAACCGGAATTGAAAACCGTTTATTTCAAAAGCATTGAAAAAGTAGTATTTTCTTTATATCATATCGATACTGATTGGTTTATTATGTAATAAAGGCATAGCACGCACTCTTATCGATATTACCTCCCATTATAGCAAAGTCCAGTTAAAGTTGTCAAAACCCATATCACGGCAGCAAGTCAAGCTTATACAGGAACTATATAGAAAATATGTCTTTCTATATATATGTCTTTCTTATATTAAAACCAATCACGAAAATACCGTAGAATCCCGGTTATAAGCCCTGGGCTTATATAACTTCGTAAGGGTTTAGTGGTGGGCTTATAACCGGGGAGCTTATAAAAGGAAGGGAAAAAACCTTTGGAATCCATTCTATTTAAAAAACAATGCTTATAATCGTGACCATTTTAACAATAACAGTAAAAGTTTTTAAACGTGAATGTGCTCAGAAAAACTGTGTATAATCTGAGCGGATTTTCAAGCAATGAGCTACCGTATCCTACTGGACTCCTTCAGTCTCGTTTTTCACACGTACACCTAAATGCCTGATTATTGTTTATGCATGGTACCCCGTATGGGGAGGAGTAAAAGAACGGGGCTTATAACGTACCGGGGGGAGGGGGCTTATTACCGGGAGGGCTTATAACCGGGAGGACATTTCTGTTAGCAGACAGGTGGGCTTATAACCGGGATTCTACTGTAAGTGATTACACAATTGGTTTGACATGTCAAAGCTAAGTGATCACAAATTTCTAGATGAATACAATGTGAAATTTTTTTTTTGTGATTGGTTTATAAGAAAAATACATATTTGGTGTTGATTGGCTGATAAAATCAATGGAGTGATCACTTGATTAGCATTTGAATAGCGGGTTCTGTCCCAGTTGATTCACGTAGATGTGTAATGAAGCAATATTCAATACTGATTTTTGTATGACATAAAAACCATGTAAAATCGCATTATGACACTGTATGTAAAAGTGTTGTTCGTCTCAGGTATTGGTTATTGTCGATTCACTGCAGTTCCTGTATACTTAAAAAAAAAGTAAAAAGTAAAGCAAAACGCAAAACCAAAGTAATCGTCAAATTTCGGCAGTCCTACGATAACAGCTATATTGGATGGATTGACTTTTTCTCACGTGGTTTTACATGGAAGCTATTAAAGTAAATGCACAGTAATATTTGACACTCAATTCTAAGCAGCTTATAGCTTTGTTCACGGGTTACAGCACTTATCATTGCAGCAGCAGAGCGCTGTGCATCTTAGATTTGTCTTCATACAGGAACAAGTTGTACCACAGCAGTCTTCCTTAGACCCACCAGTTCACGGCATGACTTTGTTACATCTTGCAACGCTGTCCAGAATGGTTGCCATATGTCTGCCTTCAGGATCCATCACCATCAGTTCATCTGGGTAGAATTGGACTTGGGTGGTGTTAGTGTCTGGCCCCAGCAGTGACATAACTGCCCTCTTAGTGTGCTCCAATAACGCTGCCTTTTAGGTAGGGAGGGTCGCATAGCATCAAATGATCTTCTTTTCTCAGCGAAAGCTGTTTCCTTACTTCGATTACTTCTGTCTTCGTGCTGGTCCTGTCGTACAGCAGTATTACAGAGCGTTCTAGATGTGTCATACACACTACACGAAACTCGCTGGGACTGTGCACCACGACTTCCATGTTGCCAATGTCGTTTTCTTGCCTCTTCCACCAAAACATGACACAGTGTGTCACATCCAGTGAAAGAATGGAAAACTGGTAGTGCAGGCCTCAGACATTTCAAGACCCAAGCTTTCTAATGTGCATTACCAGGACATTAGTATCAACAGTTCGAAGAAGGATCTTGCATTGTGATGGCCCTGTTGAACTGCATCAGCAGCATGTAACAGCATCGTGGTGTCAGCTTCTTCGTGTGTACACGGAGCCATGCTAGTGATGCACAGTACTTGGTCGCTATGGGTCATTATAACGTGCTGCTCAGTGCTGCTCTATTTCTAGATCTAATGAGTGCACACTTAGCAAATAACCTGAACAGTTCGCGTTGATGGCATCGCTAACACGTATAAATTGTAGCCATTCCGAGGCAGCTGAGTATTTCCCTGTACGCCGTCTTCGGACACCACTGCCTCTTATGCTCCTTGTCGTCGCTTTCAAACTGTTTTCTAGGTATTAATTCCAGGGTATACGATGTCTATATTCGGTGTACATAGCGGAGTTGGGCTTTGATGTAACGTAGAAATGCAAGGTCGTACTTATTTCACATTTTCATTAAATGAATGAAAACCTTTATTTAGAAATTCAGGGTAGCTCTGTCAGCGCATCATTATTGAAAAGCGCATCGAGGTTCCAGAATGCGCTATATAAATACTCTATTATTATTTTTTTTTTATATTATTCGGTATTATTTATGTTTGAACTTCAGTTTCAATTGAATTAGCTCTTAGCATACCGTATTTACCGGGCGTATAAGCCACACCTTTTTTTTTTGAAAATCACGATCCAAAGTTGGGGGTACGGGACTTTTGGTACCAGAAATTTAAATCAGATAATTAGTCGGGATACCTGTGGTACCCGACTCTAAAAATATATCTAAATATTGGAATTTTCTTCTACTCTTACTAGTTTGAACTTTTAAAAAGAAATGTCTGTCTATCAGAAGTACATATTTTAGAGCAATTCGAGTGTATCTTGACACTTGTGGTCATATTGTATTGTACTTCAATGGAGTTTAGCATAGAATAGATATAATGCATTTGATCATATTAAGTTAAAATTAAGTTACGCAGTGTTATAACTGTGTTTTATATAACATAGATATCCAGAAATCACAACTCACTTAAGGAACATATTTTTAAAATGAAATATGCGCAGTTAAGATGAAAATTTAACCACTTCCGGTAAGATCAATAGCGACTTCCGGTCAAGATGGCGGCCATTTACAAAACTGCCCATTAACTGTCTTCTGAACGCAATTTCACGGTGGCTCCATATCAGATATTGATTAACATAGTAAAACCTTTATTTCTACCAAATTTGGTGCTTTTTACCCAAAGTGCACAATTCGGCTAAAATTCTGCACATATCCGCTCCACTATTCATGCTCAATGATGTAGCAGAGCTTTATCTTAGTATGTTTTAATAAAATCACGGGTTGGGGATTAGTGCTCCCATACTGGTCACTTTTGCCCCATAGACTTAGGGTTTATTATCAATGAAGGGGTTGTATGTGAGTTACACCCTTATCACCCTCAGTAGGGGTTGTATGTGAGTTACACCCCTCAGCGACCCAGGGGATTATCATCGGTAGGGGTAGTATGTGAGTTACACCCCGGCGACCCGAGGGATATCACTGGAGAGAGGATTATCACCTCTCTTTGTCATGCACTGACCAGTATGCCAATTATGCGTGAGCATGGATCTGCTGCAGCAGATGGAGACCTAATTCCCATTCCCCATTACTCCACAAAACTGTGTTGTTATGTCTAATGGGTTGGAAGTATTAATTGGCTTTAGAATACACGTGACAGTCGGAGTTGTGTGACAGAAATTGACTCTCAACAAATCAAAAGCCAAACATCGAAAGTACACAGATTTTTTTGTGAAGACTTTTCTCATGGATATAAACAAAATATCAAACAAACAGTTTTGTATGATGAATATTTTCGATTTTAGCTTTTTGATGACGTCATGTGCAATTAACCAAGAATTGCAAAGAAGACGGCTAAAATTCACCGTGCAGTAGAAGATGGCGGCTGTATATATATATTACCAGAATCCTTTGCGAACCTAAATCATTGATATAGAGAGAGAGAGAGAGAGAGAGAGAGAGAGAGAGAGAGAGAGAGAGATAGATAGATAGATAGATAGATAGATAGATAGATAGATAGATAGATAGATAGATAGATAGATAGATAGATAGATAGATAGATAGATAGATAGATAGATAGATAGATAGATAGATAGATAGATAGATAGATAGATAGATATAGACCTATCCTATGGTGTAAGTTTGGTTGCTAACAGACTCTAAAAGTAGGCGTTGCCGTCGGTACACATGTTTTCCTTTATCTTTCACTTAGCGTTTTGTATAAATCTAAATCTGGCTTTCCAACGATGTGTATTTTGTTAAGATCGAAGCAATTTGAAAATTTCGCCAAATTTTGGGACATCGTGAAAAACGGGCTTTTTATCGATTTTCGAAATTCTTACTTTAACGGCCGTTTTTTTCTGCAATTAAGCAAAGTTTCACAATTCTTTTTGTCCAGCGATTTAAAGCTATCTTTATAGAGTATCATGTACTTTTCCAAAAGTGCTTTTAAACAGGAGAACAATGCGTGCAAAGAGAGCTGGTATGGATTTGGTTTTCCTGTGCTTTTTTCAAGGTTTCACAGGCCAAGAACTTGGCTAAAATTCGTCCAAATCGCGTAATTTCAAAGTAACTCTTTGTGTATTCAACGCCTTTCCCATTCTGATTGTTGTTTTTCGATGATATTTTAGATTTTAGATAATTTCCTTTTTACCTTTTTTAATGTATCAAAAAGGTCAAAAAATTAAAAAGTTATTTTTTAAAGAAAAATCTCTTAAGAAACAAGGAAGGAGTTATGCACACTGAGTATCACTTGAAATTGCTGCGATTTGGCCGATTTTTAGCCGATTTTTTGGCCTCTTGAAGCCTCGAAAAAGCACAGGGAGCCCAAATCCATACCAGCTCTCTTTGCACGCACTTTTCGAAAAGCAAACAACGCACATGATACTCTATTAAGATAGCTTTAAAATGCTGAATAGCCTGCCAAATATATATAATTTATTCAGTTTCAAGAAGAAAGAGACACGTTCGCGGAACGCGACATCATCTTGTTTTTCTCGGAGGTGAATAGCCAAGCCGAGATTGATTAGCCAATCAGAGTGCGCAAAAAGTACTCTTCACTTGTATGGCATATACTAATAGGGTATTGTCGAGATTAGACAATAAAAATAGCAAATCCCAAATCCTCAGATCGAAAACGAATTAGTAACATTGATCTGCGCATGCGTCAAGAGAATATACTTAAGTGCAAACATATAAAATGAGTTATGAAACAATAAAAACACTAGATTCTGAATTATTAAAAAGATTCAACGACCGGCATTCTTTCTTACTCCATTCGTCCCTCATATCCACTATGACCCGTGGGGGGTAGAGTAAGTCACTATTATGCAAAGCGTCGCACACGGCGCACGCTCGTTTTGGAGCAGTTAGTTTATACAATCGTTTCCATTTGAAATACCGAAGGTACTCAAAGTTGTTTTCATGAAGGTAGATTAAATACGAAGCCAACTCCTTAGGTGACGCGAAGTCTCGTACGTCGATATAGGAGTGAGGAATTGCTAGTTTAGGGTTCGAGTAGTCCCCGCCACCCATAACAATAGGGACTACATCGTTGCCTAGTGCGTTTTCCCAGTATTTCTCCGTGATGTATTCCCGACAGTTTCCATTCTCGAAAGCCAGATAAAACTTATATCGTCTCAAGAGAAGTCGACAAGACGTCGACCTACGCGGTAAAGGGCACATTAGAGTACCACAGTAGCCGTAGATGTCCACTTGTATGTGTTTACTTAGCTCTGCGACGTAGTCGTTCCTTTCTTTCCCATTGCAGTTACTAACCATCCATGAAACTAACATGTCTTTATATTCTAAGTCGATCTCGCCGCTATCTTGGTAGCCTGGTCCACGAGGGGTATACCTACCATAGGGCACGTGGATTTCTGACTTCCCTCGATACGTCATTGTCCAATTGAATATTCCATTGAAAGCAGAGATGTTGCGGTTACTTGGATTCTCCATTATAAAGTAGAACCAGATCTGATCCGTTCGTGTTCGGTTCGGCAGAACTTTTATATCTGGGCCATGGAATCCAACCGCATCCGCTAGCGGCAGTAAATCGTGATTATATGTTATGGTGCATAAGGTATTTTCACAGAGATCAAATGCCATTTCCCCGGGTAACAATGGTGGTCGTAGAGGTCCTATGGACGAATGGTCATTCCAGTTCTCACCAAAAAAGCGAGTGTAAAGTAGTATCAGCTTTACTCTGGGCTCGTGCCTTTTTGTCGGCTCCAACTCCACGTCATTTAAACCTCGGCTTGTGACGGCGTTCTGGCACATTCTATAGAAGATGCTCAACATCCCAAAACAGAACGTAATTAAAATGAACATTTCGAAGTATTTTACAATCGACCCTCGATACATGTTTTTGAATGATTAGGTCTTGTAGTAGAACGACCAAGTCAAAACACACATCAATATCTAAAGACAGTAAAGGACAATGGGCATCTGGTACCCAGAGCTGGTTGCGCTATTTATTTATTTATGCAAACGTCACGAAGGGTCAAGAATAAACTTTTTCCATGGCAACATATGTGAGCTTACACAAATTCTTTAAACACGATCGAGGGCGCACTATAAAAGGGGAGCTACCTAGGGTAAGTTCGTTGGATCTGTCAATCAAATCTACCGAGACGTCACAGAGAGAGGATCTCAAGAACTGCAAGCTCTATAAATCAACTCAAATGAACAAGAAATTGTGGAAATAAGTACAAAAAAACGCACATGGATATTTTTTGTTTTACAATTCACTATCACTTTTCACTTTGGTATATAAAATTATGGTACTTTAGCTTTGAACTGGAACCGTTAGCCGTTTTGAAGTCAGTAATTCTGCTTGTCGTTTCTTTCCGGTAGGTTATCCTAAAATTTACCCGCCAAGACATGGAAATGCCACTTGCGAATTAAATATACTCAAAGCATAGGTTTCGAAACCTTGCCGGCCTTTACCATAAAAGTACAGAGATGTACAAATGTTCGACACTTTTACCTCGTAACAAGACGCCTTCGCGGCGAACGGCGTCGTTCGTCTTGTTATGGTGATGACGAAGACGAACGTAACTTGTGTAATGAAAATAATACTCTTGTCGCTTTATGTAGAAATGAACGAACATAGTTTTATGCTTGGAAATGCTTATTACAGGCAAAGAGGATTTCGCTTCATGAATTTGTAGGCCTGGATAAGAAGTACGGATGTTGATTGTTGTGATACATGGCGCGCGAAATTCAAAACATCCTTCGTTACGCGGCGTGGTGCGATTGTGAAAATCGTATAGATAACTACCGAATACGAAAAATATTGACACGTTCGTCTATTATAACTGTTTTAGACGTAAATTTACAATTTCTTCATTGACTTTGCTGTTGAAATGTGACTTTATTTATAAGAACATTATTTTACCCCGTTGTTCAGCCATTGTCCGCCATATTCAAACTCATTATTATTCAATTTCAACTATAATATAACGATCAGGTGGTTTTTGTAGGACGTGTGATGTATAATATGTCCAGAAATTGAACTGAAACATTTCCAACTGATTTATACACCGTGAAATATGTGGATATTGAAACCTATTGTAAAAAGTTAACGTGCGACTAGAAAATATAATACAATGAAATCTGAGAAAATGTAGAAGACATGATCTTTCTGCGCAAGTATTGACCGCCGAGAACTCGGCAAAATGAGCCGTAAGTTCAATTCCTGGAAGCCATTCAAATTTCTGGCAGGTTTAGTTTATTTCTCTTTGATAAAAAAAAACACGTTGTTTTCTCAATGGATTTAATTTGACTAAACGATTCGTACCTGCCTACCACCTGCATGCTAGGGTAGCCATAATGATGTAAAGAAAATATCCGTTTATTTACTAGATATCGTTTCGATTGTGTTGTCTAAACGTATTAAAAACAAGAGAAGCAAACAACTTCGTTTAGCTAGGGCTGCCATGGAATCAAAGCCAAACGTTTTCCCAAGTGTCTCGCTAACGTACGAACCAAGTTCAGGCCAAATACCTTAGTTTCCGAACTCCGCGAACGAACTTCCGATCTCCTTCCGAACTCTTTCCGAATTCCTTCCGAACTCCTTCCGAACGAACTAACGTTGGAAAATGATATAGCATTCAAAGTTAAATTGCACAATTGAAGTTAAAATTCCATCCAATAATTCGAGAAGCTAAAGATAGACAATGTGAACAAACACCACTAAATGAATACAGAAGCCCACCATCATTTTTAACTGATTATTTTATTTCTTCAAATCTGTATTCAAACATTTAATTTCATTTCATCGTAAAACAGAACCTAATTCATTTTCGTCTCATTTTGGTGTTTCTCTAATGACATGATAAACAAACAAGAATACTTAGTTGCACAATTAGCCATTGCCAAAACGAGCAGGGGACTGGACCAAGTCCGTACAACTAATTCAAAAAAGAAACTAGCAAAAGTGGGCATCATATTCAGAGATCAGAGAGCAGATCAAACTTAGCTTGTCTGGAAAGTTTGGTGAACTTCGGCTTAATATTGACGATGGTAGAGGGCATCAAAGATGTCTATTTTCCCATACAAACTCTGTAAATGTTTGACGTGTCCAGCCAAACCATGATTCACCGTAAAATTTTGGCTGGACAACACAATTTCAAAAGTTTATAATTCCGACAGAATTTGCTCAAATCACATCACACTTTGCACAGATACTAATTTCAACATGCTGTTTCATGTCATAAACTTAATTTCGTAATTGCATTAATTCTAATAAACTCGTTCCCAGTCCCCTGCTCGTTTAGATAATGGCTAATTCAATTCAATATACAAGATCAAGCCTCACCCACAGCGTTGGGCTACCTGTGGTCAAGGTATTGACCGAGAGGGATTAAGTCGAGCGGGCTAATTGACCACAGGTAACCCACTCACGGTACAAAGAAAATCATGACAAAGTTTCATTAGAAAATATCGTAGATAGGAATTCTTCTGTGATTATGATTCAATATTTTATGGCAGTAGTTCATGCATACCCATGCACAATCCCACGCAAACCCCCAAGTAAATGAAAATATACGACAACGTGTTATGAATCCGCTGTAAAGAATAAAACTGATGTAAAACCCCGATATTCACTCGAAATACATGCATGCAATATTCACCAGTAAATAATCAGGTTATGTAGCATACGTCATTGTAGGTTTCGTGTCTACATCTTCACGTCAGCCTCAACAATCGTTTGGCCCTACAATAACCAATCAATCAATTGATCAATAAATGATTTAAGGAATTTTATGAATGGATAAATGGATGAATGAATGAGTGAATGTATGTATGAATGAATAAATGTATGAATGAATGTATGTATGTATGAATGGATGGATGAATGAATAAATGGATGAATGAATGAATAAATGGATGAATGAATAAATGTATGAATGAATGAATAAATGGATGAATGAATGAATGTATGTATGAATGAATAAATGGATGAATGAATGTATGTATGTATGGATGAATGAATGAATAAATAAATAAATGGATGAATGAATGAATGGTCGAATAGATGGATGGATGGATGGATGAATGAATGAATGGGTAAATGAATGAATAAATAAGGAAGGAAGGAATTAAGGAATGATTCTTAGGCTATACAAGAATTGTATGTTACCTGACGATACACAATCTGGTGCGCTACCAGTGTGATATTGCGAAAGTGTACCAATGGAATCATTTCATTCAATGTTGCTGCAAAACACAGACATACAGATATTTAAATACATCGACTACTTGCAATCGAGAACAAGCATGAGAAGAAAAATGAGGAAAATGAAAAAAGAGAAAGAGAAAAGAGAGGAAGGAAGGCTGGAAAGAAGGCAGGAAGAAAGGAAGGAAGAAAGAAAGAAAGAAAGAAAGGAAGGAAGGAATTGAAGAAAGAAAGAAAGAAAGGAAGGAAGGAAGGAAGGAAGGAAGGAAAAAAAAAATCAGAAGATAAAATGGGGAAGGAAAGGAAAAAAGAAAGTAAAATTCAAAGAAAACTGAAAGCAAGCCCTGTTCACCATGTAATGCCTTGTTCGCTTGTGCGCTCCCAATGGCTTTAATGAACGGTGTCACCTATGAAAACGGAACAAGCTTGTCATGCAGTAATCAGAACTGACGGGTAAGGGGGAAACTCGAACGGCACAATTCGATACTTCAAACTCTTCCCACTCAGTCGAAATCAATTAGTCTTCCTTGCATGATTCATATCATTCTTTATTAACTTATTATCTTTTTCATCCAAACGGTGAAAACAATAGGCGATTTTCATGATGGCGTCATATGACTACAAGTACCAGAATGCTTTGCCCATTTTCTTTTGCTAGATAATTAGCACCAATTGTCTTACTATTCTCATGAGGGAATAAAAGTAACTTCCCAAAGCATTCTGGTAGTTGTAGTCATATGATGCCATCATGACAATCGCCTATTGATGATATTTCAAGCGAGTTAATAGCAATTAATCTGTCAGTAGTGCGTACAAATACCTTAGAGCCTTTACTGATAGATTGAATCCTGTAACACCCAAAACAAAGGTGGGATTAACACCGGCATAAAAATAGACAGAAAATCATATCACGAGATCAACTTTGATAGAGAATGAAGATATTTATTATCGAAATAATTGCCCGTAAAATCCGAGGACGAGAGGAAGTAGGACTCGAGAGAAAAAGACGCAAGCAAGACGCATGGTAGACGCAAGCTATGCGCAAACTAGACGCAAGGTAGACGCATGGTAGACGCAAGCTGGACGCATGGTAGACGCAAGCTACAATGACGCAAACTAGACGCAAGCTAGACGCAAGCTAGATGCAAGCTAGACGCAAGCTAGACGCAAGCTAGACGCCATCTATAAGCAAGCTAGACGCAAGCTAGACGCAAGCTAGACGCAAGCTAGACGCAAGCTAGACGCAAGCTAGACGCAAGCTAGACGCAAGCTAGACGCAAGCTAGACGCAAGCTAGACGCAAGCTAGACGCAAGCTAGACGCAAGCTAGACGCAAGCTAGACGCAAGCTAGACGCAAGCTAGACGCAAGCTAGACGCAAGCTAGACGCAAGCTAGACGCAAGCTAGACGCAAGCTAGACGCAAGCTAGACGCAAGCTAGACGCAAGCTAGACGCAAGCTAGACGCAAGCTAGACGCAAGCTAGACGCAAGCTAGACGCAAGCTAGACGCAAGCTAGACGCAAGCTAGACGCAAGCTAGACGCAAGCTAGACGCAAGCTAGACGCAAGCTAGACGCAAGCTAGACGCAAGCTAGACGCAAGCTAGACGCAAGCTAGACCGCAAGCTAGACGCAAGCTAGACGCAAGCTAGACGCAAGCTAGACGCAAGCTAGACGCAAGCTAGACGCAAGCTAGACGCAAGCTAGACGCAAGCTAGACGCAAGCTAGACGCAAGCTAGACGCAAGCTAGACGCAAGCTAGACGCAAGCTAGACGCAAGCTAGACGCAAGCTAGACGCAAGCTAGACGCAAGCTAGACGCAAGCTAGACGCAAGCTAGACGCAAGCTAGACGCAAGCTAGACGCAAGCTAGACGC
The DNA here is from genome assembly GCA_033675265.1 of Actinostola sp. cb2023. NCBI lineage: Eukaryota > Metazoa > Cnidaria > Anthozoa > Actiniaria > Actinostolidae > Actinostola > Actinostola sp. cb2023. Next base: position 127,112 of record JAUJYZ010000830.1, on the reverse strand, counting down.
AAGCTAGACGCAAGCTAGACGCAAGCTAGACGCAAGCTAGACGCAAGCTAGACCCTTGAAACTAGAGTCAGTGAGTCCTAATTTTCGCGATTCAGAAACAAACGCGTAAATCATCAAACAAAATATTTCCTAGTGACATCATTCGATTACATCAATCATATGCTATACTTTTTTTGTAGTAGTAGTTTTTCATGGTAACGCAAAATTTAAGCTTCGCAAAATACTGTCAGAAGATACAAACCTGAGGTTTTTGAGTTTTCCTGAAAGAGCTCTCTTCTCTCCTTCAAACCAAAGCTGACCCTTGACAACCTATAAACAACCAAAGTCACTTTTATTCCCAAAATCACGAACTCAAAGAACCAGGTAATATTGTAATCTACCCATTGAAACAAATCCGTTGGGAGTATGCCGAAGTCGGTATTTAAAAACGAAGGCGCGCTATAAAAGGGCATTGCCCCGCCCATACTTTTTGAATAATAATGAGTTTCAATGATGGCGGACAATGGTTGAACATAGCTGAACAACGGGGTAAAATTATTTGCTTAATAAAATCACATTTCAACAGCAAAGTCAATGAAGAAATTGAAATTTTACGTCTAAAACAGTTATAATAGACGAACGTGCCAATATTTAAATTTTTCGCATTCGGTATATTATAGTTATCTATACGATTTTCTCAGTCGCATCACGAATGATGTTTTGAATTTCGCGCGCCATGTATCACAACAATCAACATCCCTACTCCTTATCCAGGCCTACAAATTCATGAGCCGAAATCCTCTTTGCCTGTAATAAGTATTTCCAAGCATACAACAAACGAGGCAACCATCTTGGTTTGTGATGACGTCACATGCCGCCATCTTGGTTTGTTTTGACGTCACACGCTCAAGGTACTTAAGGCCTGGTTCAAAAAGGCAACTTGGAAAATCACATTTCTTGTAATAACTCGCTGCTCTAATTTACTTAGGCACTCATATTTAGGCATACGGTTATATACAAGATTTGAGACAATTTGGATCTAACAATTGTGACGTCATGTGGTCACGTGACCTTATGGAGGAAAATATAGTTTTTCTTAAATGCGGTCGCGAATTCAATTCACAATGAAATATCTTTTACGTAATAGCGTTAAGGATAACCAGTTAAACAAGATAGCGTTTAGAAAACCTCGGAATTATATATAGTTTAAGAGAAAACTACAGAAATATAATCTGATGAAATGGTCACGTGACCTCTTTTCCGAAATATTCTCCTTGCAAAAAGCAGAAGACAGGTTTTCTAAACGAGGGTTAATAGATGATCATAAATGTGATTATACACAACTATTTGCTTTCACTTTCCTCTTAAACTGGCGACCGCATTTTATATTTTGTTTTCAAAATTCTTTGTCACGTGGTTAACCACGTCATACGCTGTTTTGGATTTCATTCACTTAAATGAGTAGAAGATATAAAACTCTCAAGCTGTGCCAAGTTTTGTGATGTTTAGTCAAAATGATTAGACATTATAATTTTTTTCGTTTTTCTGCTATTTAAGGCTTGAACCAGGCCTTAAGTACCTTGAGGGGTGCTCGACTAGTTGTTAACGGTCAAGTCATTGTTTATAATCAGTAAAACATGCATGGTCATAATGTTGGTCTCAGATTTTTCAACATCGGCAAAAATTGTGACGGGGAGGCGCGAAGATCTTTTTGAGGTTTGAACTTCGCGGCTTCGGACGTTTTTGGGGTTAGCAATTTTCTGGTGGACTTTTTTTGATATAAAGATTTTGGTAAGGACTTTTTTTGGTCGTTTTTGTAGTGTATAGCTTCCGACTGCAGTCTGCCTAAAGTTTTGTAACAGATGCACGATGAATAAATAAAGGTGGTCGCATAAACTATCTCGCATTCTCTTGGTGTTCTTACTTTATTTTTTTATGCGGAGAAAAAATGGTTACGTTCTGGGTCGTTGGACTTTTTGGGGGTCTTGCTTTTTGCGTAATGGACTTTTTGGGAGTTAAAAAGTTTTGCCTCATTCTCACCTCCCCGTCACTGATACCCCTGAGTACCCCCCCCCCCCCCCCCCCTGGGGCTTGTTCTTCCTGTGGTATACCTAGCATCAACAGATTTTATCACGGGACAGAAGGTCAGACGAATAGTGAATCAGTAAAATGTACTTACGAAATTTTTCTCTACGAATACTGGTTTTCCAGTTGCGTTGACCGTTGCACTGGCGTGGAACGTGATAGAGGAGCCATTAACGGTGGTCTGGATGAGCGGTGAGCTGGTTGGTTTGATTGCAACATGAACACTGTATGATGTATTGCCTACCGACTGCCAAGACAAATAATAAATACCACTGGTAGAGGTGTTGTTGTTGTTGTTGATGATGATGATGATGATGATGATATATAGATGATGATGATGAAAATAATGATGATGATGATGAAGATAATGGTGAAATAATAAAACAGTTATAAGGAAAGACCGTGTACGACTTTCTTTCTTTTTGCCCAGAAAGTCGTACACGGTTTTTCCTTACTGTTTTATTTGAAATAATAAGTTCACTAGTGATCACTCATAGTAGAGGTGTTGTTGTTGATGATGATGATGATGATGATATATGATGATGATGATGATAATGATGAAGATAATGGGGAAATAATAAAGTTCACTGATGATCACTCATTAGCGGTGTTGTTGATAATGATGATGATGATGATGAAAATAATGATGATGATGAAGATAATGGGGAAATAATAAAGTTCACTGATGATCACTCATTAGCGGTGTTGTTGATAATGATGATAATGATGATGAAAATAATGATGATGATGAAGATAATGCCGGGGAAATGATAAAGTTCACTGCATGGTGATCACTCATTAGAGGTGTTTTTGATAATGATGACGATGATGATGATGAAAATAATGACGATGATGAAGATAATGCCGGGGAAATAATAAAGTTCACTGGTGATCACTCATTAGAGGTGTTGTTGATAATGATGATGATGATGATGAAAATAATGATGATGATGAACATGATGTCGGGGAAATAATAAAGTTCCCTGGTGGTCATTTGGTGTTCGTTTGGTTGTTCTTGATAACAATGATGATGATGATAATGATGATGATGATTGATGATGACAATGATGATGATATGATGACCCCTGCGTACATACATACCTTAATAAAATTCATTGACACTGTCATCATCCCAGCTTGGTAGTACAAGTTGAGCAATGAATTGATAAAGCGATCGGATAACGACATGGTCAACATCTTCTGGTTATTGGGAATGTGACGTGGAATGCTGCTTCCCTTGACGTTCGCCGGCAATTTTGGATAACAGGTTGATTTAACTTTTCCCTAAAAAAAATCAACAGAACGAAGGGATTACCTTGTATATACCTATTTCAAAAAAGGTTGTCGAGAACATTAGCCCATAGGAGATAGGTTATAGGTTGTTCCAAGACCGAACTGCATTATGGTAACAGATTGAATAGCTAAAAAAGTATGAAAGCCTGTATGATATCGTACCTATTTCAACATGCCAAGACACATTTTGAATCGAATTTTATGAAATATTTCTGGTATACATGCCATTCAAGCTGTTACCATAATGCAGTTCGGTCTTGGAACGACCTATAACCTATCGCCTATGGACTGATGTCCTCGACAGCCTTTTTTGAAATAGGTGTATGTCCACATTCCTATAAAGTTTTATTTGCTCGTCTGTAAAGGAAATCTTGTCAAGTTTTTCCTTGTTAAGTGTACTTGTTCAAAAACTGATATGCCTGCTTTTGAACAAGGCAACTTGACAAGGAAAACTTGCTGAATCTGCAAAACTTGCTTATCTGTATGGTCGACAAGGAAAACTTGTCAAAGTAAACTTGTTGTTCATACACACGAGCAAATACAACTTGTCAAGGCACAACTTGTCAAATAAAACTTGTTGTTCATACACGAGCAAATAAAACTTGTCAAGGCACAACTTGTCGTAGAAAACTTGTTGTTCATACACACGAGCAAATACAACTTGTCAAGGCACAACTTGTCAAAGAAAACTTGTTGTTCATACACGAGCAAATAAAACTTGTCAAGGCACAACTTGTCAAAGTAAACTTGTTGTTCATATACACGAGCAAATACAACTTGTCAAGGCACAACTTGTCAAAGAAAACTTGTTGTTCATACACGAGCAAATAAAACTTGTCAAGGCACAACTTGTCGTAGAAAACTTGTTGTTCATACACACGAGCAAATACAACTTGTCAAGGCACAACTTGTCAAAGAAAACTTGTTGTTCATACACGAGCAAATAAAACTTGTCAAGGGACAACTTGTCAAAGAAAACTTGTTGTTCATACACGAGCAAATAAAACTTGTCAAGGCACAACTTGTCGTAGAAAACTTGTTGTTCATACACGTACACGAGCAAATACAACTTGTCAAGGCACATGCAACTTGTCAAAGTAAACTTGTTGTTCATACACACGAGCAAATACAACTTGTCAAGGCACAACTTGTCAAAGAAAACTTGTTGTTCATACACGAGCAAATAAAACTTGTCAAGGCACAACTTGTCGTAGAAAACTTGTTGTTCATACACACGAGCAAATACAACTTGTCAAGGCACAACTTGTCAAAGAAAACTTGTTGTTCATACACACGAGCAAATACAACTTGTCAAGGCACAACTTGTCAAAGTAAACTTGTTGTTCATACACACGAGCAAGTAAACTTGTTGTTCATACACACGAGCAAATACAACTTGTCAAGGCACAACTTGTCAAAGAAAACTTGTTGTTCATACACACGAGCAAATACAACTTGTCAAGGCACAACTTGTCAAAGTAAACTTGTTGTTCATACACACGAGCAAGTAAACTTGTCAAGGCACAACTTGTCAAAGAAAACTTGTTCGGTTCATACACACGAGCAAGTAAACTTGTCAAGGCACAACTTGTCAAAGAAAACTTGTTGTTCATACACACGAGCAAGTAAACTTGTCACGGACACTTGTCATAGATAACTTGTTCGTCTGTAAGGGCTTTAATACAGTATATTCATGTTCATTTACTCCTGCTTGTGCTGTCACATGCATATATGGTTGCGAGACAATATTCTTCACTCAGTTCTCAAAGAAATATTATATCTTTATATAATTTTGTAGCTTCAGAGGGCCACTTGTTTGTTAGATTATGCTATTTGTCTGTCACCCTCTTCTAAATAAAGATTATTATTATTATTATTATTACTATTATTGTTATTATTATTATTATTATTATTATTATTATTATTATTATTATTATTATTATTATTATTATTATTATTACTGGCTTAATCTCGAATTAATGAAGTTTTAAACGTTGTTTTTTTATGTTGCTAATTTCTTTTTGTTAGTTATATTTTCGAGTTCAAGTAGTCAATTGTAAATTACCTACATGTAGTGAGATTTGCAATTGTTTGTGTAAAAATACATGAAATAAAGTTACCATTATTATTATTATTATTATTATTATTATTATTATTATTATTATTATTATTATTATTATTATTAAATACGTGTTCTTAAATCCCGGTTATAAGCAATTCAAGCTACTGTGCATCGCTTTACCTCAAGCATACAGTCAATATAGTAAGCTTTCATTTCTGGTTCTTTTGACATCACAAACGCAAGGCTGGCACAGGGTACTTGGCCGATTTTGATATCTTCTGTGTTCAGAGAGTAATAGGTCGAGTGTTATCGAAACATCCGGCACTACCACCAGCAGCAAGTACTAGAACCATTACCAGCACCACCACCAGCTTACCACCACCACCACCACTACCATGTACCACCATTACACCACCACTACCACTAGCTACCACCACTACCACCACTACCACCATCGCCACTAACTACCACCACTACCACCATCACCACTAGCTACCACCACTACTACCATCACCACTAACTACCACCACTACCACTATCACCATCACTATAGCTACCACCATCACCACTAGCTACCACCACTACCACCACACCACTAGCTACCACCATCACCACTAGCTACCACCACTACCACCATCACCACTACTAGCTACCACCACTACCACCATCACCACTAGCTACCACCACTACTACCATCACCACTAACTACCACCACTACCACTATCACCATCACTATAGCTACCACCATCACCACTAGCTACCACCACTACCACCAACACCACTAGCTACCACCATCACCACTAGCTACCACCACTACCACCATCACCACTAGCTACCACCACTACCACCAACACCACTAGCTACCACCACTACCACCATCACCACTAACTACCACCACTACCACCATCACCACTAGCTACCACCACTACCACCATCACCACTAACTACCACCACTACCACCATCACCACTAGCTACCACCACTCCCACCATCACCACTAACTACCACCACTACCACCATCAACACGAAAACAAATATTAGAAACAACACTCAGTACCAGAAGAAGCAGTGTTTCCATGCTGTTGAAACTCTACCCTAGCGTCAACTTACTGGAAAATTCCAAGGAATATTTGGCAGATTTCTTGGCAATGGTGTCGACTACAGACTTGCAGATCTGACACAAAGAATATCAATCGACAAATGAGTGCTAAGACTTCTAAGTCAGACACTGTTAGTCACTATATTGTTGATTTCTGTTTTTTTCACAGCTCTGTTGACAATGCCATTTTTCTCTGCAATTTCAATGATGATCTTTTAAGATTAAAATTAAAATTAAAATTAAATTAAAATTAAATTAAAATTAAATTAAAATTAAAATTAAAATTAAATTAAATTAAATTAAATTAAATTAAAATTAAAATTTAATTAAAATTAAAATTAAAATTAAAATTGCATTAAAATGCAACACCAAATTGCGCCTGGCAACAATGTTGATTTATGCAAATTACTATATATCGATATATTAGGATTTTAAAATATAAACCATTACTATTATTATTACTAAATAAATAATAAATAAATTATTATTATTATTATAATTATATAATTATATAATTATAATAATTATTATAATTATATTATCATTATTATTATATTATTATAATTATTATTTATTATTATTATTATTATTATTATTATTATTATTATTATTATTATTATTATTATTATTATTATTATTATTATTATTATTATTATTATTATTATTATTATTATTATTATTATTATATATTATTATTATTATTATTATTATTATTATTACTATTACTATTATTATTATTATTATTATTATAATTATTATATATTCATGCGATCACCTTTTTCTTAACTTCACTCTGGATATACGACTTTAGCAGTCTGGTCGCCATGCCTAAGATAAAACTATAACAAATACAATTTGTTATATACCAACTGTCAAAGTCCATTTTTCTGGAGGTTTCTTGGTGTTGCAGAACACCAGATGACGTTAGACAATGAACACAAAGAACGAGAAGAATGAACTTGAACCAAAACAATACCCTGCATACAAAGAAACCTAACCAAGAATACAATGCAGACTGTAGCACCAAGAAACACCCATTTTTCTCGTGCTCTGATTGGGCGAGCGGGTATCACGTGAACGTGAACAAGTTTTCATGTTTCCCCGGCAACAGCTCTCAGCGGGCAACAATATGTTTTATAACATAGCATTGATATAACGCGCGCTCTGATTGGCTAATTAGCGTGCGCGAGCGTGCATCCATAACTCAATGGACGCACGCTCGCGTCATCGCCATAGCGCGCGCTCTAATATCAATTGGAAAATAAAATTGCTTTATTTGAATTTGCAGTAACTATGTTATAAAAGGCTACGCCTCGTGCGACTCTTACGCTTCTCTCGTGCTTAGCAGCCTCCCGCGTGCATCCATAACTCGATGGACGCACGCTGAGCGTTGATTATTCCTTCAGTGGACCGGCAATAACAATTCAAGGTACTTAAGGCCTGGTTCAAAAAGGCAACTTGGAAAATCACATTTCTTGTAATAACTCGCTGCTCTAATTTACTTAGGCACTCATATTTAGGCATAAGGTTATATACAAGATTTTAGACAATTTGGATCTAACAATTGTGACGTCATGTGGTCACGTGACCTTATGGAGGAAAATATAGTTTTTCTTAAATGCGGTCGCGAATTCAATTTACAATGAAATACCTTTTACGTAATAGCGTTAAGGATAACCAGTTAAACAAGATAGCGTTTAGAAAACCTCGAAATTATATATAGTTTAAGAAAAAACTATAGAAATATAATCTGATGAAATGGTCACGTGACCTCTTTTCCGAAATATTCTCCTTGCAAAAATCGGAAGACAGGTTTTCTAAACGAGGGTTAATAGATGATCATAAACGTGATTATACACAACTATTTGCTTTCACTTTCCTCTTAAACTGGCGACCGCATTTTATATTTTGTTTTCAAAATTCTTTGTCACGTGGTTAACCACGTGATACGCTGTTTTGGATTTCATTCACTTAAATGAGTAGAGGATATAAAACTCTCAAGCTGTGCCAAGTTTTGTGATGTTTAGTCAAAATGATTAGACATTATAATTTTTTTCGTTTTTCTGCTATTTAAGGCTTGAACCAGGCCTTAAGTACCTTGAGAAAACCGGAAGTTGATGGAGCTTTGTAACCTTGATTGACCTTAGTAAACGCGCTTGAAATTACATATTTTTGTTGTTCTTTGACAGTTGGTATATAACTAAACACTTATTGACTGGGACCTCGGGAAAGCAGTATGTTTTGTGGTCCCTCGACAGAGAATGTTTCCCTCGGCGGTCTCGGAACCACAAAACAGTTTCCCTCGGTCCCAGTCAATAAGTGTTTACTATTGATTCGGCTGCGCGGCAACAATATACATTACTGTGCGCTATTGCAGTGTGGTGTACATAACCGGGAGGGGAGGGGTTCTAATTCAAGGTAATAAGGGTAGGGATGACCGTCGGAAAACCTCCAAAAAAAACCCCAAACCGTGCAAACTTTTCCACCCTAAAAATACCTCATGGTCTAAAAATCATCCTAAAAATACCATCTGAAATACTATTACTAAATTATTATTATTAATACCAGCTCTTTAAAAAATCGGATTTCGCTTGACCACCTCTAAAAAATACCTGATCGGCGATTGCAAACTCTAAAATATACGACGATCATAACTCCCCCCCCCCCCCCCCCCCCCCCACCACCACCTACCCCTTCCCCTACCCCGAGGGGTATAATGTTACCCTGATAAAGAGAAATAAACCCGTACACGCGACGAGATACATCAAATGTTTGGTCGTACCTGCCATCCCCCTTGAACTGATAATTGGAATTTCCTATGTCGGTGTTGCATCCTCTGTTTTCTACCAAAGGCATTCCTTCTTTGGTTCGCCCTAAAGACATGATATACAATTGTATTTTTACACTAGAACCTCTTGTAAGGCGACCAACCTCACTGTTAGACAACGCGGTCGCTTATGAGAGGTCAGTTTTTGGAGGTCAGCAGTAGTAAAAAAAGGGAGTAATTTATAAACGTTACGAAGATGCAAATAAAAAGGACAGGTTTGCGTTGCTATTTCTGTTCAAAAACGTCAAATATTACAAAACCAGTTAATATAAATAACAATTATTTTAATAATAATATTATATATATATTTTTTTAACTTTTATAGCGCGCAAAAAAATAAATATATAATAATCAAATGCGCTTTGAGCCTTCTCTCTTCAAGTCAGTAGGTTACGCCACACACACCGGGAACTTCGTGTCCTACTCTTAGTCGAACAGTGGTGTGGATTCTTTTACGTCCCTCCGTTGCAATGTAATGTAGAGTGAAGAGACGGGACCGCCATTGGACGTGGTCATCCGAGCCACGCGAAGCTAGGTCTAACAATTTGTATATGTAATACAAGTTCAACATCAAAATCCTCAATTATTTTAAGACCCTAGGCCTGAGTAATGGTCCGGCCGGGACTCGAACCACGAACTTCCCGCACAATAGACCGGTGCTAAATTGTTGCTTTGTTATTACCGCTGAGCAGCTATACTTTTAAGCTTCACTTTTAGGAAGTAAACCATGTAATATAAATAGCATAGTACTTACCTATTGCAAGGTTGGTGCGAATTATTGCATCGCTCAACTTAGCGCTGAACTTGCCAGAACCGGTACCGATCCAGCTAGAAAAGTACAAAGTAAATCAGTTGAACAACCGAGACAAGTTGATGAAAAATGTTTTAATTCAGTAACCAGTAGAACAAGAAGAACGAGAAGAACGAGAAGAACGAGAAGAACGAGAAGAACGAGAAGAACGAGAAGAACGAGAAGAACGAGAAGAACGAGAAGAACGAGAAGAACGAGAAGAACGAGAAGAACGAGAAGAACGAGAAGAACGAGAAGAACGAGAAGAACGAGAAGAACGAGAAGAACGAGAAGAACAAGAAGAACGAGAAGAACGAGAAGAACGAGAAGAACAAGAAGAACAAGAAGAACAAGAAGAACAAGAAGAACAAGAAGAACAAGAAGAAAGAAAACAAGAAGAACAAGAAGAACAAGAAGAACAAGAAGAACAAGAAGAACAAGAAGAACAAGAAGAACAAGAAGAACAAGAAGAACAAGAAGAACAAGAAGAACAAGAAGAACAAGAAGAACAAGAAGAACAAGAAGAACAAGAAGAACAAGAAAAACGAGAAGAACAAGAAGAACGAGCTAGAAAAACAAGAAGAACGAGAAGAACGAGAAGAACAAGAAGAACGAGAAGAACAAGAAGAACAAGAAGAACAAGAAGAACGAGAAGAACAAGAAGAACGAGAAGAACAAGAAGAACAAGAAGAACGAAGAACGAGAAAAACAAGAAGAACGAGAAACGAGAAGAACAAGAAGAACGAGAAGAAAAACAAGAACGAGAAGAACAAGAAGAACGAGAAGAACAAGAAGAACAAGAAGAACGAGCTAGAAAAACAAGAAGAACGAGAAGAACGAGAAGAACATATAGAAGAATAACTATACTTACTATCCCGCATCATAGTTGTAATCACCAGCAACCTCTGCGCTTTTCAGCATAACAGTAACCTTAACCAATTGATCATCAAAGTGAATAGACGAGGTCTTTATCTTCACATCCTTGATCTTAGCGCTATTTCAATTCAAAACAAGACATTGAATGCTTCCTAGTAGACGTTTTAGGATCTTTCATAGAAGGGTGTTGTTTTACATCTTCAATAGCTTTTAAAACATGATCGCATGCATGTCTAACCCCACAGACGACATCATAGAGAGTAGATAGACAAACTAATAAAAATGTCCCTCAGTCAATTCAGCCAGTCTGTCTAGAACTACTAAGAAGGCACTTACTTGAAGAGTGTTAACGTTGTCCACATAATCGTCTTGGTAACAGATTCAGTCTTTATGCCTTGAATCTCGCCCAATAAAACGCCAGGCAACATGTGATTTGCTGTGAGCAGAACAAAAACGGTTAAAGAACTCGACAAGAAAATTGAGGTGGTTCCCTTATTTCCGAGAAAAAAAAATTCTCACGACAAAAACAAAAACAAAACAAAAAACAGATATATTCTTACCATACTTCAGTCCTTTTTCAGTTAGTGAAAACTGGATGTTCGCTGCGTCCGATGGCGTCAAAGACGAGCCTGCCCTTACAGCACTCATCTCGACCTTCGCACAGAAAAGCAGCAACAGACACCACAACAACATTGTCTCCGAGTTGATTTGCTCTGATCTCAAGCTAGACAAGCGAACTACTAAGTGCACAAGTATCTACAATGTCAGTGTTTTGGTGTCTGTGCTTTTATAGGATTGGGACTGCAACATGACTACAAAGAATGTTGTTAGAGTATTATGATTCATGCGGAAGGTCAATGGGTCTTTGCGTGAGTTTGCCAATCCTAGAACTAGCTTCCGAGCTATGGTTTAAATGGTTTAAAACAACACCAATTATCTTTGCTTTCGTTTTTTTGTGTGTGGATAGTTTTGTTGAGAAGTATTTGGATTTGGACAGAGAAGAATAGACCAGGAACCATTATTAAAACAAACAAGAGTCTGATTCAAACAAAAGCTAAATTAAATAAACTGAACACTTGTTAAATCCAGATTTTCTTACTTCCTGGTTTTGTAGAGACACGTATTTGAATTAAATGGACTCAGTTGCCTAAATCAATCAATGAAACATTATAACACAGCTTGACACCCACTTATAAGACACTTAATTCAAATATAAATAATTCAAAGAAAACAAAACATTTGAATAGCTTTATTTTAATAGTGTTATTGTTTGCGAGCGAGTGTAAAGCCGAATCTACAAGTTTTCCTTGACAAGTTTTCCTTGACAACATAGTTAGTAGAGGGAATGGTGTCCCCTCTACTAACTATGTTGACAAGGAATACGAAGACTTGCTCGTGTAGACGACAAAAACATCGCCAATTTTTCCTTGTCAAGGAAAACTTGCTCGTGTAGACGACAAAAATTGTCAATTTTTCCTTGTCGAGGAAAACTTGTCAAGGAAAACATGTTCGTGTAGATGCGCGGCTATAAATGCGCCGTTCATAGTTGCAACCAAGAGATATCGCCGGCCAACATGCAGCCCTTCAGCTCGCTGCCCTGCACGTGTAAAGCCCTTCCAAGTATTTCCCGATCTGCCCTGGCAAAATCATCACTAATAGAATTAAAACTATTATATATGGCTGCAGCAAACAGGGAAGTCCAAGAGTATGAGGTTTGAATGCGCTTAAACTCGTCTTTAAATCTCGTAATTAATATTAAGACTTTAAAGTTAGCATTAAAATCATTGATATCAATATTTATTCAGAGACACTTAGTTTAGATATATATTGCTAGTTGAAATAAATAAAGCTCTGGAATTGAAGTGAACAGTTATTATAACGTTAATTATATAAGTTCACAAAGCCGGACACTGGCTTTTATTATACAAATTGAACCTACATCCTAGTCAAACGTTTTTCTTAAACATCGACAGATATAGTTTTTCGTTCAGTATAACACAAAAGCAGAAGCAGAAAAATCTTTATTTTCCATTTCTCGTACTCGCGTTTATGCCTGCGTCAGGTCAACTTACTCAGGACCTCTTGTACTATAGCTACCCTGCATGGGTTACAGAGCTAGGCTCGCTCCGACAATCGTTTGGGCAGGGTGTATGTGCTTGTGTTGTCACAGTGTAGCTAGTGAAAACCAGAATTAACACCAGTCAAGCAATTATTATTATTATTATTATTATTATTATTATTATTTAATAATAATTAATAATAATAATAATTTAATATTTATATTGCGCGTGTTACATAGAAAGATATTTATGCTCACACGCGCATTACAATATATCATACTAATTACAATAACAATATACTAATTACTAAATGTATACTAGAGTGCAATTTAGAAAAGCGTGAAAACTAACTAAATCTAAATAATACTAATTTGTTAAAAATCCTTTGTTTTCTATTGTTTAATTACCACTATTTAGCACTATTTAGTCACTAATATTTCACGTTTTTCTAAATTGCACTCTAACTATATACAATTAATATATCATATAATACATCTAATAAAAAGAATAGTAATTATTATTACTATTATTATTTAACAATTAGTCACCAAAGGCGAGGTGAATATCGGTGAATAATAACCGACTCAGGGGTATTAAGGCATGGTTCTAGGATGTATGCTGCAAATTAAGAGGGGGTGGTCTATTTTCTTTTCTTTGCGAGATTCTTTCATGAAACTTTAAGTGATACAACAATGTTACCATCTCAACAAATAAACATATCAGTTTCCATGGAAACATGCAATGTGACCTTTGAACTCTAATTATATTGTATAAAATAAAAGTCTCGTGCATACAGGTAAAGAAATTTTGCATGACAAGGATTGAATTGAATATTAAATAGACTTACTACCTAGTTTATTGGTCTAATTGGATAAGTTGGAAAAAGTAATGAGAAGGGTGATCAACGTGAAAATGAAATTTGATACTCTCGATTTATGACTCAGCAATTATATATTTCCAAAATATCCAATTAGCCTGATGAACAGCATGGTAAACTGTATTATTTTCACTATCTTCTACTCTGATATACTAACGTTGTGCGCTTCTACCAAAGCCTTGAATATTATTTTCTTAAACCCGGGTTAAAAGGTCAAATGTATTGTTGCCATGGTAACTAACTTCACAAATATGTACAATCTGCTCATCTATACATTTAATCCTGAACCCAAGCTTCTGCAATAAAACGAAAGCAAATTACAACCCCCTTATAGTTTTATGGGCGTGATCGCCTTAGAACCATGCCTTAATATAACTGAGGAGACGAAGTCGAGGTTATTATCACTGCTATTCACTGAGCCTAAGGTGACTAATTGTTTTAGTAGAATTACACAGGTGATTATTTGAAAAAATTAAAATAAATAAGCATTTTAAAGAAAATAATTTTTAAGCAGCCATTTTGTCAAAATGCTGTAGGTAACTATCGAGAAATAGTCCGAAGTTCTCGACCAATCAGCGCGCTTGATTTTCTATAATCACCTGTGTAATTCTACTAATAACCTACAGCATTTGTAAAATAAATTATATTTAAGCAGCCATTTTGTCAAAATGCTGTAGGTAACTATCGAGAAATAGTCCGAAGTTCTCGACCAATCAGCGCGCTTGATTTTCTATAATCACCTGTGTAATTCTACTAATATTATTTAGAGTGGTTCTCATAAACCCGTGAAGCAGAAACTATTAGTTACTCAAAAACTTCGCTTATGATTTTCTGACTATTAGTACTGATGTAATGCCAACTGAAAACAGAAGAACATAATTGGCATTAGTATAAACAAACTAGTGGTCTATCACATATCCTGCAATCTGATTGGCTACGCTACTAGGGGTCTAATAGTGATAGTCCCCTAGTAGCGAATCACCATGGTAACCATTGGCCGTGAAAGATGAAGCAAGATGGCGGACAAACCCGATAGTTGTTTACTCGCTAAAAAGAGCTAAAATAGACCGAGACTGACACATCTCAAGAACAAGAAATGGAAAAAGCACATAAATATAGACATCTCATTGACAATTCAAGCAAGTTTTCTTTGGCTGACACTGCAGAAACTGAGCAAGAAACGATCGTTAAAGTTGAAGATTTTTCAGGCCGATTTTTCAACTTTTAAAACTGAGCAAAGACAAAGCCAAATGGAGTACTGATAGTGATAAAGGTAATAAACGAAGGCTACACCACTCTTGACTCGTACGTGGTTTGTTTATTTGTTATTTGATTTATGAAAGTTTTTCAACAAAAGAACCAACTTTTCTGGTTTAGTTTTCAATTTGTTGATGGTAAAATGTGTAAGCTTACTTATGACTCGCATAGAATTCTTATTCTTCTTACCTATGCAAATTAAACAAGAAATATTGGTATAAAAGTAAGTATGCTAGTTTGTTTATACTAAAACAATTAGACAACTCGCCCTCGTTGTCTATGAGCTAAGATAGCCAACTCGGACTCGTTGTCTAATTGTTAATTATAAGGGTTTACTAATGACTAGACTACACTGTAAAAATCGATTGGTTGATAAATTGGTACGTATAAATGATGATATAACCAACGTGAAATGGTACAGTTACATACCAATAACAATGGTACTGGGAAACAACCATTGAAATTAAATCGTACAGTTTGGACTCCTTTCTGAGATTAATAATCATATCAAACTTATGTTATACAAAAGGTCATTGTTTCACATATGCAGATGAGGCGAGTCTTGTTTAGGCGAAAAACAGCATAATTTTGATACATTTTTGCTTTTTACTGCATTGTTAAAATACAAATCAAAAACCTACCAACGGAATATAAAAGATGAATATGTAAGGAATGAATAAGCTGGCAATTCAAGCAAAAATAAATAGATTTGAAGGTGGCATTTTCCGTTTCTTCAAAGTCGATAGAACTGAAATTTCTGAAGAGATATAGGAGAGCGTAACATACGCTACGCACTAAAACCCTCAGAAATCCTTGGGAATTGTGTCAATCAAAAACCTACCAACGGAATATAAAAGACGAATATGTAAGGAATGAATAAGATGGCAATTCAAGCAAAAATAAATAGATTTGAAGGTGGCATTTTCCGTTTCTTCAAAGTCGATAGAACTGAAATTTCTGATGATAGGAGAGCGTGACATACGCTACGCACTGAAACCCTCAGAAACCCTTGGGAATTGTGTCAATCAAAAACCTACCGCCAGATTCTAATGCTCTGTAATTGTACGCGCATTTTGATATAAAATACATGTATATTAAACTTAATTAAGCGGTGGCAAAATGAAATCTAAAACTCTTTGTTTGGTAATTGTGAACATCATATTGGTGCTCTGTATCGCGGTCTGCATGTATGTAGAAGCTACATAGGCCGGCGAATTCGCAAATAAATTATGGCTCGGAAAGGACGTTTTTTGAAGGCAATTTCCAATATTTACACGCACGAGATCAATAAGTTAGTTCGAATTTGTGATATATTTTCCCTTTGAGGAAACATATGCAGCTTTTCCATCCTCTCTTATATTTTAGCTACCTGATTTACACATTGTCAAAGGAAAAATATGAATTCAGAAATGATAAACCAGTCACGTACGAATCTGCTTTATTTAGCGGTCATAGTGAACAAATTGCTGGATCAATCGGGCCTCACGTGCATTAGTAAACAAAGCATTAACAAAAAACGTTGTCCGCGTGATACTGGATCCCAACAGGAGCAAATGTTCAATGATGCAGGACATAAGTTTGATATGAACATCTTATGCAACAAAAGTATTCCTGAGCTTCACATTTGTTCAGATTGAGAACAACATTACTATAAAGTATATATGTAAATAACAAACATTCCATAAGTGCCGTCCAGTTGAATCGGTTATAGTTGTACTGAAAGAGTGCCGCTACAAGAGCTTGATATAGTGGCAGGGTCGTATAAAATAGTAATCAAAGATTATTTGATATAAAATATCCACAATTGAACTTGCGAACAATTCTGAATATTATCTTGCACGGCCAAATGAATCTGGTAGCTAGTTTGTTTACCTTATTTGGAAAGCTCTCGTGGAAGCTTCACTGTGATTGGCTAGCGATGTCTAATTTGAATTCTAGGCGCGACAGACTCATACCGCCATTTTATTTCATGTTGAACGGTTGCAAGACGGAATAGGTGACTTTATTAGGAAAATAATCGACCATTTCTACTATGAAATGCCCTGGAATTGTCGTGGAACAGTTCATGGATATGTTAGGATATGGTTAATGCCAAAACCTGAAGCGAGGAAGAAGGAATTATACTTCGTTTGCGAGGTAAGATTAGTTGGCTACTCGTGAGATCGGTTCAATCAACGACAACGGTTCTTTCTTTACCATGAACAAAACATAATAGATGCTAATACATGTAACTTATACATTATATTCCTGCGAAGACAGTGTAATAACATGGAACTGAGTTATTATTCCAGTTACAATCTGAATCTGATCAGTGTCTCATTCTCTTTTCACTCGCAATATGACATTCTTGTAGACCAGGAGCCGTCGTTATATCAAGGCAAGTGATCCTTGCCTTCTGGTATATGCCTGGCTGAGGCTGTTCTTATGGACAACCTTGCTTGGTGCTCACATCTGATTCTTGAGATTGTTTTTTTGTGTGTGTCAATTGAAAATATAGGGGCTTTCTCAGTATATTTGAATAACAATAGTTCATATTGTTGTATGCATCGTTCTACAAAGAGTTCTTGATTTGATCGAATAACAAAGGTTTTTCAGGACAGTGATATACTGAGAAAGAGCCCAAATAGACTGAGTGATTATCTGGAATATGGTATTAGCAACATGTAATTCCACTGGCTTATAAATATTGGCTGCTTATTAACCCTTTGACACCCAGAGATTTTTGAGTTTTTTAGCGATTTTCTGGACCTAATCACGTCATAGGAAATTTCGATTCCATATAAGGGGTTTCCATGGAAATCTTGACAGTTCTGAAAGCCCACGGGCTCAGGGTCTGACGTAATCTTTCTCTTGTCGTGAATCTCCGCGAGGAACAGCATCTCGTAGCTACTAGGAGCGGTCAATTTTGCATAGAGTGTTTATAGCCATTATTCACCACAGAAGCCCCCAGGACAGCATCATTAAGCTTGACTGGTGTGGTAGAGACCGTTCTCCTGGAAGAACTCAGGAGTTTAGATACGAATTCACGAACACATTTCAACATTGCCGTTTGGAAATTTGCAAAATGGCGGACTCAAGTGTGAAATCGTCTCTCTGGTCTTTCTGTGGTGGATTCCAGGACCTACAAAGGCATTTTTGGCGACTTTGGACTTGTAAAGAATGCAACCGGTGCAATATTTTGCCTGTAGGACCGAGTGGCGGCGACACTCTATATATTCTTAAAAGAGGGATTTTCGGGGGAGATCTATGCCGAAATTCCCGGATGTTTCCCGGCATCCTTTTTTTGCGTGCAGAAGGAAAACATGTGTTAGCGAAAGTGGTCCTAAGGAAATGGCTATTGTTCGGCGAGTTAAGGAAAAGAGAGGGCAAAATTCACGACTATATCAAGAAAATTCAGAGATGGAAGTTTGCTGAGAAAGTGGCGTTTTGTTTCGCAAGGATGTATTTTGGAAGAAAATCCAAGTCAAATGTCGGTCATTTTCGAGGTGTAAAATTGCGTCAAAAACACGCATTTTTGATTTTTATGGCAAACAAATTGAACTAATGCCCAGAAATCGGACCTGTAAATCAGTTTACTTGAGGTTAAAATATGAAGAGTTCTCTAGTTGTCACTAATAACTGGCCATGAGATCGATGTTACGAAAATTCAGAAAGTTAGAATTTTTCAAAGCAGTATCGATTTTTACGGGCGGTTTCGGGCGCCGTGGGAGTCAAAGGGTTAATTTCAAAATTTAATCAAATAAGTTTTATTCATATATTTATGTGAAGTCAGTGTAATAACATGGTGAATGCTATTCTTACTACAGTAAGTTGAACTGATTTGGCCATTCTCTTTTCACTCGCAATATATGACATTCTTGTAGACCAGGAGCCGTCGTTCTATCAAGGCAAGTGATCCTTGCCTTCTGGTATATGCCTGGCTGAGGTTGTTCTTATGGACAACCTTGCTTGGTGCTCACATCTGATTCTTGAGATTGTTGTTTTTGTGTGTGTGTCAATTGCCCTATACCACTATGACGTAACGGCTTATTTATGAGGGGGACAGAATCGTGAAGAACAATAGAAATTTGAACTAAATCTGCTCTGCTGAGGTTCGCTTGATTTCAAATTGGCTAGTTTCCAGATATTATGTTCATCGATACTTTTCCCACAATATTTACTGTGTTTGGTGACTTTTATCGCTTTCAGACCGTCTGTAAAATACATTTATTTGGTAAATCCTTTGTGTTGTTGCTGTTTTGTCCCCCTCTAGCGACCATGATCCTTAGCGTTTAAACAATAGATTGTTTTGATTTGACGTCATAGTGGTATAGGGCAATTGAAAATATACTAAGTGATTATCTGGAATATGTATTAGCAACATGTAATTCCACTGACTTAATACTGGCTCAGCTTATTAATTTCAAAATTTAATCAAATAGGTTTTATTCATATATTTATGTGAAGTCAGTGTAATAACATGGTGAATGCTATTCTTACTACAGTAAGTTGAACTGATTTGGCCATTCTCTTTTCACTCGCAATATATGACATTCTTGTAGACCAGGAGCCGTCGTTCTATCAAGGCAAGTGATCCTTGCCTTCTGGTATATGCCTGGCTGAGGTTGTTCTTATGGACAACCTTGCTTGGTGCTCACATCTGATTCTTGAGATTCAGTGTTGTTTTTGTGTGTGTGTCAATTGAAAATATACTAAGTGATTATCTGGAATATGTATTAGCAACATGTAATTCCACTGACTTAATACTGGCTGCTTATTAATTATGTGAAGTCAGTGTAATAACATGGTGAACGTTATTCTTACTACAGTAAGTTTGTGATTGTGATTTGGCCATTCTCTTTTCACTCGCAATATATGACATACTTGTACATGTAGATCAGGAGCCGTCGTTATTATCAAGGCAAGTGATCCTTACCTTCTGGTATATGCCTGGATGAGGCTGTTCTTATGGACAGCCTTGCTTGGTGCTCACATCTGATCAATTTGAATTGGAGTTTATTGTGGGTTGATTGGTTTGAACTAAGGTTGCATTTTGATTAATTAGCAACAAGTTATTTCACTGGCTCTGCAGAAAGTGTTATGTTTTGTAATAATTTATTGTATCCATATTTTAGTGATAATCAGGAATTTTAAGTAGCAGTATATAGAATAATTTTCACTAGAAGTTAATAAAGTACTTTTATTTCAAATCAGCAGTCTGGATTGGAAGCTCCTGTAAATTCAATTTTTCCAGGAACAAGGAAGAAATATGCAAAGCAAAACAAAGAAAAAGAAGAATTCAGAGTAAAAAAAAACTAAAGCAAATGACAATTCCAATAAGATCTCAGAATAGTCCCCTCTCGAGTTCACAGATACCGCTGTAAACTCAGACAGCAGACCCATGCATGTATTGCAGTGTAAATTATTCAAAACAACAACAACAGAGAACGTGCACAAATGTTGTTGACATTGGACACTAGAAGCATTATTAAATATAATTCCATGGGTTACTCTCTGACTGGAGGTGTTCTATTGTCCACTGTCGACAACATTTTGTTCGCATTCTCGTTGATATTTGTGAATAATTTACACTGACTCGAGGTTAACTCGTAACTGGTAATTTGTTTATAAGTGGATGAGAGCAGATGAGGACAGTATTTTTAAATGCTCCAAAATTATTTAATTAGCAAAGAGATATACCGAATCATACATGTATGTGCTTTTAGAACGTATAATGTGCAAATAGGCTTTTGAATTTGTTTGGTGTTGATACTCAGACACCATTATATATTTACATAATTTTACATACCGGTATATACACCTGTTTTCAAAAACGTTGTCCATTTACAAAATACAAAATAGTAAATAGTAGAATGGAATTAATTAGAGAAACAAAAAATTCAATCATGCAGAACTGTGGCTCATTGTTTCTCTAATTAACTCCTTTCTACTAGTTACTATTTTGTATTTTGTAAATGGACAACGTTTTTGAAAACAGGTGTATAATTTTAGTAATGATGATAGTAATGATGTTAGTGCAAACACAGGGTTATTTGTGAATAAATGGTGAATCGAGCTTAAACAAGAAAATCATGACTAGACACTTCAAAAATGGCAAAAATTGTAACCCATTAGAGCGGGTTAAGTCAACCCTCTACAACTGAACCCGCTACAACCGGTTCATCGTCAACCCGCTAGAACAGCTTGAGAAACCTAAAATCTCTAGTATTATACTAGGCGATGAACCCGCTAGAACGGGTTGGTCAACCCGCTACAACCGAACCCGCTACAACCGGTTCATCGTCAACCCGCTAGAACGGCTTGAGAAACCTGAAATCTCTAGTATTATACTAGGCGATGAACCCGCTAGAACGGGTTGGTCAACCCGCTACAACCGAACCCGCTACAACCGGTTCATCGTCAACCCGCTAGAACGGCTTGAGAAACCTGAAATCTCTAGTATTATACTAGGCGATGAACCCGCTAGAACGGGTTGGTCAACCCGCTACA
The DNA here is from genome assembly GCA_033675265.1 of Actinostola sp. cb2023. Classification (NCBI taxonomy): domain Eukaryota; kingdom Metazoa; phylum Cnidaria; class Anthozoa; order Actiniaria; family Actinostolidae; genus Actinostola; species Actinostola sp. cb2023. Next base: position 105,419 of record JAUJYZ010000830.1, on the reverse strand, counting down.
ACCGAACCCGCTACAACCGGTTCATCGTCAACCCGCTAGAACGGCTTGAGAAACCTGAAATCTCTAGTATATACTAGGCGATGAACCCGCTAGAACGGGTTGGTCAGCCCGCTACAACCGAACTCGATGATGAACCTGTTGTAGCGGGTTCGGTTGTAGCGGGTTGATCAACCCGTTCTAGCGGGTTCATCGCCTAGTATAATACTAGATATTTTAGGTTTCTCAAGCTGTTCTAGCGGGTTGATGATGAACCGGTTGTAGCGGGTTCGGTTGTAGCGGGTTGACCAACACGTTCTAGCGGGTTCATCGCCTAGTATATATAAATACTAGAAATGTTAGGTTTCTCAAGCCGTTCTAGCGGGTTGACTGCCGTTCTAGCGGGTTGACTTAACCCGCTCTAACAGGTTACAATTTTTGCCATTTTTAAGCTCAGATGTACATGTACAACTACTGTATTAGAATAGTCACAGTTATGATTTTCTTTTGTAATTTCGTCATCATTTATTCACATATAATATATTACTCACAAGAACTCTCTACTTGCATTAACATCATTACATTTCATTATTTAAGGTTCCATATGGAATGGCACTTGCACAAGAGGTCCGTGACCCTAACTGCAAAATTTCCTCGAAAAGTTTCAATAATGTCTGATACTAGAAATGAGAAAAAATGCGAATGCATTTTCCAAACAAAATCTTAGAAAACGATCCATTTTATTTTTAATGTCATTTCTCTTGTATCAGACATTATGCGCTGAAACTTCGCCCTTTTACTAAGTTCGAGCTGCTCTTTTCATTTCTGGAGTTCATTTTGACACTACTGTTCGATTTATGGGAGTTAGGGTCACGTGACCTCTTAGTTCAAGTGGCCTATTCCCTGAGCTTAGAGCTGTGCAGACACTATACTTGAGAAACAAAACCAAAAAGTATAATTATTACATGTACCTCTATTTAATGCTACATTGTATGTTGCTTTAAAAAGCAAAACCTTCATGGGTATAGTGTCTGTCTGAAGGTACTCTAAAGACAGGTGATACATATAAATGTAGGCATACCAATGGTTAGTTTATGTTGCTGGTGTATTAACTCCAGGCTTTGACTTAATTTTCACTAGTGTGTTGTTGATATGCATTTACTATGTTTGGCTGTTGAAGGAATGGTAAGCCAGCATACAATGATGTGAATGCATCAAATGCAATATATTTTTATCTAACCCTATAACCCATTGGGGTAGATAATTTCATATTGAGCGTTAAAGTGCTACTTAGACGAAAATCGATCGAAGTTTAATTTAGCTGAAACTTCATTGAATAATTCTTCAAGGGTCTAATAATAACCAGTTAAAATCTTTTTTCGATATTCCAGAGGGAAGTACTATATTTTCATGAATCTTTAGAGGTGTCAGTGACGTCATCTACTCAACCCAACATTCAGCTCCATACATTTCTTTGTATTTTGTTAGTCAAAATATCTCAATGTTTTGTTCAGATAACAGCTCGGCATTGAAGACAACTGGTCAGACAATCAATCCTAAGCACACATAATGTAAGAAAACTCCTTCACCCAAACTTTTAGCTTCATAGAAATAAAATAATTCAAGAAACTAAACACAAAGAAATGTATGGAGCGAAACGGTGTTGATTGTTAGGGTTGAGTAGATGACCTCACTGACACTTCTAAAGATTCATAAAAATGTAATACTTCCCATAGGAATTTTGAGAAAACACATTAACCAGTAATTGTATGGCTCTTTGAGATTATTTCAGTGAAGTTTCAGCTAAATTAAACTTCGATCGATTTTCGTCTAAGTAGCACTTTAAATACTTCTTATCATTGCAATTGAAACCATTTAACTTTGAATATTGGTCTAAGATCTTGGATTGACAGGATATGTTTTATTTTGTATAGTTTTCTCAATATTAATGCAATAAAAAATATGGTTGATATGACCAAAAATGTAAATGGTTGATTTGACACTATGGTTTTAACTATTAATAAATGGTTGAAATACACTTTTCAACCAAAAAAAAATGGTTACCTCAGATCCACCCTGGGTACACACATAAATAGGTTGAATATACCATTATGAATTGCAGTGATAGGGAAGGACGTGCGCCATGCGCCATTGGCGCTATTTTAGAGTGCATGGCGCAAAAAAAAAAAAATTAATGGGCCCAAGGGGCGCATAACAATTCCAAAACACTTCTTCTATGAATAAAGTTGAACTTTACTTTGGAAAATTGTACCTTTTCATGATTTCCACAACCATTATTCCAAAGAATCTCAAAGCGAACAAAATCGAACACGATGCAAGGGTATTTTATCGATGTTCCTATCACCAAAATTAGAATGACAGCTGACCGCATCGCGGGCGCTAGCGACTTTCGCCAAGCATACTTTTGCAATTTTTCATTCGCTTTTTGGTCAATTCAATGCCGCCCAAATGATTTAAAAGCGGAAAACAGACTACTTTAACTTCCCTTTTTGGTAAAGCAAGTAATAATGAAAACGAAGCCTGCTGTCTTGATGGAGTTTCTGCTGCCGTTGACGACAGTGAGCCGATCGAAATCGGTAGAATAGATGCGAAGTGGCGAGTTAAATATTCCTAAACCCGCTATTCACCGACAGTGAAGAGAATAATTGTAGTATATACTGACTTTTTAACCAATCAGAGCATGCGTTCTTAGGAGATTGGCGCTTTAATAGCCCCCGGAATAGCCGTTCAAACACGTTAGATTCACTGTATCGTAACACAAGCGTTCAGTTCCGTTCAGTATGTTTTAGACAGTCAAAATGATCTATGAAAGTTATCTAATTTAAAATATATATATCATGGCCCATCAATTTGAACTGATGGCCCACTTTGAAAAGCCATGGCCCATAAATGAAACAAACGATGGGCCATTGGCCTACAACCCAAACCAGGCTTCCCTATCACTGGAATTGGTAACTATAACCACATAGAAATGGTTGGTTTAACCATTTCTGAATAGATACTTTCAACCAATTAGAAATTGGTTACATATACCATTTAGAATTGGTAAATATAACCACATAGAAATGGTTGGTTCAACCATTTCTGAATAGATACTTTCAACCAATTAGAAATTGGTTACATATACCATTTAGAATTGGTAACTATAACCACATAGAAATGGTTGGTTCAACCATTTCTGAATAGATACTTTCAACCAATTAAATAACTGGTTAAAATAACCATTACTTTTGGTTACCTCAGATCCACAATTTTAACCAATTTTTCATGGTTAAAAGAACCAATCCATTTTTACAGTGTAATGTATATTTCAAGGGTTTATGGAAACCACTCTAAACAATTATATAATTACTGAGATATACAGCTTCGAAAAGGTTTCAAAAAGAAGATCCAGGGTCCTTATATACAGGGGATTTATATACAGGGTATTTATGCACACAGGAGATTTATATACAGGGTCCTTATATACACAGGGGACTGGAAAATATGACGATTTCTCAGCAGTCACTTCAAAGAAAGCATAGTTTAACCATTTCCCATTCCATTTCCCATTCCATTTCAAGAATGTGTTCCACACTCGTCGTGAGATTTGCACAATAAGATCGACGGGGCAGAAATGGCATCTCTCGTAAACACCTCCACATTCCCACGTCGACGCAACGCCGATGGAATTGCCATTTTCAGCGACTGTCTGTAATGAGGAACACGCCAGCCATACAACACTGGATTCAATGCACAACTTACGCACAGTAAACTCACGGATAACACACGAAGAACTGCAATTGCTTCACCTTGCTCGCACGTTGAGTTGTCATCATCATCGTCACCAGATTGTTCACCTATACGATGACCGTGGTCGCATTCGCCTGCGAGGTATTGCACGATGAGGTAAGGCGAAAGAGATACGAGTACCACTATCATGATCAGCAAAATAGTTATCATAATCCTTTTCTCAAACTGTAGGTTTCTGGCACGGTTTTGATTGGACCGATTACCTTGAGCAAAAACAGTGTTTCTTGAATGTTTCCTGAACGATAAATAGGTGGCAATGAAGATGATTAGTAAACCAATCATAGGCACCGTAGTTTGTAGATGCAGGTCTATCTCGTGTAGTACTTGCTCTATGGATGGTACTGAATGACTGGCTTCAAATACAGCGATAGACAGCCAGATAATCACAATTGTGACCATCACTCGTCTTCGTGTCACAATGGTGTTGTACTTCCAAGGCAATGTAATGGCCAATAGACGATCCACAGATAGTGCCATTAGGGTTAAAATAGAGATTTTAGATCCTACATGAGAACCAACGATGGCAATATCATGAAGGACCTCGACTTTGTGTTTTGTGATATCAAACAACAACGAAATCACGTAGACTGGTTGGACAAAGATTCCCGCCAAGAAATCACTGAGCGCCAAGCCTTGGATGAATACAGTAGACGCGCGTCTTCGAAAACATTTCAGTGGATCTTTGTAGAGAGTGAAAAGAAGAAGGCTGTTGGAAATCGCTGCCATTAAACCAAGAACGAGGCTTAAAATGATGGACGATATTTGAGCTCCGAAAACGTGATGAAACTCTTCTTCATGTCCGTGCTGTGTTTCATTGTGTATTGTCGTATTCATTCTTAATTGGTGTAATCTTCCGTTCCTGTAATTTTCAATACTTTCGTAGCTAATTTTTGTCCAAGAAAATAAGATTGTAGTCTAGCTACAAGCATGACTGATCTGTCTGTAAAAAGAGAAAAACATAGTGTTTGAGATATATTGATTAATTCATGACTCAATTTACCGAGTTACCATAGTTTCCAATCAGCTCGTTTTTTTGCTGACGTCAAAGCTGGAAAGGATTCTATAACTGACTTGTCACGATTCTGCACTGGTATAGAAGTTTCTGGATTTAAGTTTCGATCTGGAAATGAAAACTTTATCGGCCGTCAAGGCCGGATTCAAATGGTTGGTTTAGTATAGGTAGGGTTTCGTCTCTGCAATGTCAATGGGTAATTAGCATTCATCTTCAGAAAGCTTATGTTGTGAATATTGTCGCTCGGTCGAAGATGTGCATGTTTTGATAAACCATTACAAGAGACAGTTTGGAGCCCAAGGACGGAATTAAACAAACTTAATAATTACCTTAAACTACATCATATAACATAAACATTTTAGAATCCTCCCTATACAGTAAAATCATAATACACTCGTTTTGATAGATTTATATGTAAATTTATGGAATGTTGGTTTCCATCGGAGATCTATTACTACTCGGTTTTCCATCCACTGTTAGCTAATTATACATTCTCAAGTTTTGTATTTTCAACTGATTAATTGTTCCTTAGAAATCTAATTATTGTTTAAATAGCAATTATATTGTCTGAATGTTACATTTCCATGGCATTTCTCTGTGGGATTTCAGCGTAATTTGCGCTCTTTCATACGACTGTACTACTGAACGATAAGTGCGATCATGTTCACGTTAAACGAGAAACGTGACTAAAAAAACCTATCTTCGACATGACGAATGTCACGAGAATTAAACCTAACAAATTTGGTTGTTTGCTTTCTGCGTATGATTTTCTAGGTCGTTAAGTCATTATTCAATTCATTAATAATTCATGAGGAAAATACACCTTGGACAAGTTTTGTAAATCGAATACAAACTCGTCCTCATTTACATAAACTTTAACAACGAATTTCTCAAGGAAAATAAAATTACTCGTATAGTTCAATCTTTTGATAAAACATGAAAATATACACGCCTGTTTTTTGTTGGATAATTAGTTGTCAATATTAGCGGCGTGTTTACGTTGTATCAGAACTACAAACACTCCGACTACAAGTGATTGCTCATGTTGTAAACAAACTTTCAAACTTTGCCCATCTGAGCTACGTTAAAGCCGCATCTACACTAACAAGTTTTCCTTGACAAGGAAAAATTGACAATTTTTTGTCATCTACACGAGCAAGTTTTCCTTGACAAGGAAAAATTGGCGATGTTTTTGTCGTCTACACGAGCAAGTTTTCCTTGACAAGGAAAACTTGTCAAGGAAAACTTGCTCGTGTAAATTCAGCTTAATGCTCATGTGATATTAATATTTTTAAATCCACTTTTGATTTCATTCAGTTCTATTCTTCGTTCACTTGTCCTTTTCAAATAATACTTTGTAATATTAAAAACTTCAGGGCTGCCGGCAGTTTGTTTGACACTATGTGGGACAATTTCCTGTGTTTACACGACACTGATGTAACATAACATCTTTGCTAGTTTGATCAAAAGCAAATATCGTCAAATGAGCTACTCAACTTCATAATAGAGGCCCCCCCAAGTGTTTAAAGAGTTGAATCGGGTATCTGAGTAATTCACTACTGGCAACTATGCCTTTATAAAACTTGTAGCTTTGATAAAAACATGGTACTGTGTCAACTTCAATTCATTCATTTTCCGAAAATGCGCCTTAATTGCCAATTTTAAAAAATGGAATACTTTCACCTAACAAAGCAGCAAGCCAAAGGCTAACTCGTCATTTATCACAAATCCTGCATTCTGATTGGCTGAGCTACATACTCACTATCTGATAGTGATAGACCACTAGTATGAGTCGATTTTTCGATTCAAAACAATGGCGGAAATCTCGCGTTTTTGCAAGTATAATGGAAACTTTATTTCATGTATTTTTACACAAACAATTGCAAATCTCACTACATGTAGGTAATTTACAATTGACTACTTGAACTCGAAAATATAACTAACAAAAAGAAAATAATAAAGCATTAAAAAAACACGTTTAAAACTTCATTAATTCGGGATTAAGCCAGTCCTTATTTCTACAACAGAAAATATAATAATAATAATAATAATAATAATAATAATAATAATAATAATAATAATAATAATGTCCTAAAAGAAAACTGATATCATCAGTAAAAAATGAGTTAAATAATTACACTATAAACTATCAGACAAAGATAAAGTATCAGAAAAATAATTAGAGAATTCAACACTGCCAGAAAAGGCAAAAAAGGGCTACAAAATATGAAATGAAAATTTGTATTTGTTACTGAGAATACATATCAAACTGATAAATTCAATTTGTGCGAATTTGATGATTCAAACTACACTTCACAATGTTTTAATTCATTTCGACCATTGAGGACTGAATTGCCACCGCTACGACACAAAATAACTTATAGAAAATATAACAGATATTAGAATTCTTTAGTCGTTTGTTTATTGTAAAATTCAGTAGATTGAATGAAGTTGAATGAATTCACAGTCATATAGTGCGAGTTGTTCTTTGCCGTGAAAGAAATGTTGATGAAAAAAGCTGTTTTAATTCCCTGCAATGAACCCACGGTGCCTTCACCGACGGACATACTAGAGTAAACATATCCCCTTGTGATGCAGAAGATGTTGCCGGGGTTTTCAGATTTTGTAAAGTTATCGATACAGAATATCGTTTGCCATAAACTCAATTTATTTTGTTTTTTTCTTCATACGAATGAAGAATTATCATTTGTGTAATTGTATTTCTTAAAAGGTTATTTTGTCCAACTAGTTGGTTTATACTAAAACAATTAATTAGACAACTCGCCTTCGTTGTCTATAATAAGATGATACTGCACATAAACAACCCAGGCTCGCAGTCTAATTGTTGGCTAAGTAATGGTTAAGCTGTCGGTTTAACTAAAAACAACGCTTACCGACTTTGTGTGGGAACCACTCTGCGTGATGTAAAACGTTAAAATTGAACTCTTTTCCTTGAACAATGAACAACTGGTTCTTCGTGTTGTAGTTGTTCAGCTATATAACATTCGCTGGATGCCTTGTACCTGCAGCATAGAAACAAACTTATAACATCTTTTTTGTTTATTTTAATATCTGATTATTGTAATGCGCATGCGTACATATTTACATGGAGCTTGCGCAAATATAATTCATTATTATTATTATTATTATTATTATTATATATTATTAGTACTATTATTATTAAAAAAATATTATTAAAAATTCTTCTTCTTCTTCTTCTTCTTAAAACAATTATAATTGATTATTATTATTATTATTATTATTATTATTATTATTATTATTAAAATATTATTAAAAATTCTTCTTCTTCTTCTTCTTCTTCTTAGAGTGCAAACACTAAAACCGTGAAACAGTACAAACTAGTTAGTGCTAAATAGCACCAATGGAACAATAGAAAACAAAAGACATTGCACTATTTATTGCTAATTAAAGTAAGCACTGTTTCATGGTTTTAGTGTTTGCACTCTATTATTATTATTTAAAAAATATATAATTGATTATTATTATTATTATATATAATAATAATAATAATAATAATAATAATAATATAATAATAATAATAATTTATTTCTATAGCGCTATTTCCTAAAAGTCCAATTATTATTATTATTATTATTATTATTATTATTTAAAAAAATATTATTAAAAATTCTTCTTCTTCTTCTTCTTCTTATTATTATTAAAAAAATTATATTTGAGTAGTAGTATTATTATTATAGCAAGAATAAAAATGAGTGACAGCTCTAGAAATTTGAAATTAACGTTTGTTTTTAATCACAGAGGTGTGAAGGTAAGCGTTAAGGTGACCAAGTCGTCTAATTGCTTCAGTTGCATCGCCATAACCCTTTTAATAAACACATGTACTTGCTAACTTCGATTTCTTTCTTTGTTCACAATAGTTAATTTCACAATATAATAATATTGCAACTTCAATTTTGATATTTTTCTAGTCTTATTTCGCTAGAGGGGTGTTTATTGGTGTTTATTGGAAGTCTAGCAAAAACGCTAAACAGAGCAGTCAGGAATAGTGTCTATGGTCTATGTTGTTATAATATTTACTTAGTTTTTAAACGCGGGAATTTTCATTAACGTTCCACATTATTATATTGTAGACTGGTTTCAGCAATAACGCTGGCAGTCACTAGCGACCGCAATCATAAACGCAACACTCACAACATCGCAAATTCGTTATCTTGTGTGCTAGAGCTTCCTGGATCGATCAAGAAGAGGCCTTTGGTGTTCACAACGTAATTTTAAAACGCTAGAGCTGTTTTGGTCAGAGTGGACTAAAATGGCCTCGCTAAAACAACATTTAATTTCAGCCCCATTTTTTTGTTTTTTTGTTTTTTTTGACCAACAACATTCAAAATGCTTTCAGACTCATTGCTAGATTAGTACCCTAGGTTTCATAATGGCTCTATTTTCGCAAAACTGACCTACTCATGTTCCAATTCATCTTCACAATGGTCGATTCGACTCAAGAAGGTGAATTCCGCCCCAGCTCAAGATCAGGCCTACATTTGTTCTATTTGGTTTAAAATAACCCACTGTATGAAGTTCCACTTTCTCTTCTGGAAATCAAGAGCTGTTTTAATTATTATTCCCTCAGCCCCACCGCAAGCCAAGAACAGTACCACAGATTTTAAAATTACCGTATTTTCTCTAAATTGAATGACCCACTCAAGTTCAATTTCAACTTCGCAGAGATCGATTCGACGCTGTTCAAGCTATGTCGCTTATACAGCAAGATCGTGTCAAAATGACCGTTTTTTCTAAAGTAACCCACTCAAAAGCTCCAATTCAAGCAGTATACGGACATAATGACATCTAGCTTACTATGTGTAGGTCGGAGCAACGTGGTCCAGTCTCACAATCAACGGATCTACGACACTGGCAGTAGAACACTCTCTGACGTAGAATGGTTTTCCTTGTTCCGTTGTAAGACACGTGTGGATAAGAAGGCTTTAAGATTTTACAAACACGCATTTACACATTATTTACATTTAATATAATAATTGGTTTATTACGCGCGCTTTGATTGGTTGAGGGCCGTGTGTTATTAGAGTAGACACACAGATGACGTCACAAAATCACTCAATTCTCAAAATATTATATAAAACAAATAGATTCCATTTTGCCATGCGTCTGTACTCTTATAGATGCACAGAAGGCGTCAAAATGTGGTGAGAACAACAGTCACGCCACTCGACTTCGTCTCGTGGCGTATTTTTTTGTTCTCACCACATGTTGACGTCATCTGTGCATCTATAAGAGTACAGACGCACGAGAAAAAGGAATCTATTTGTTTTATATACATACTTCAAGGGGTGATTGCTTACATTTGGGCATACCCAGAATTCTCTTTGGTTTCAGCTTTCATAGTTTTTAACCCCACAAGGTCAGTACGCAATCCAAGATGGCGGGTACGTTTACCCACAATCCTTTGCAATCCTCCGAAAACACTAATTAATAACTTAATTGTAAGATATTTAGAACGGTTTAAAAAAAATTCAAAACCAAGGCAACGTGTTAGATATAGTCTCTGGTCTGTGGCCAATGTTGGTAGACTGCGTTCGAGTGTTTTGATTGGCTGAATTAGTTACAAGTTTTTCGAGGTGTTTGCCCTCGATGAAAGACTAGTGGAAATATCACTTGAATGGATTCAACGTTCTTTCTCCAGCACATTGGATAGGCTAGACAGTTTTTATATTGCAGATATAAATATTGTCAAAATTTAAGAACTGCTATCTCAATGGTTATAATAGTATCAGTGGTATAATAATAATAATAATAATAATAATAATAATAATAATAATAATAATAATAATAATAATAATAATAATAATAATAATAATAATAATAATAATAATAATAATAATAATAATAATAATAATAATAATAATAATAATAATAATAATAATAATAATAATTTAAAAGAAAGACAAACGCAAGGAAATTACGACGTTTCGACATCGTCCGATGTCATTATCAAGTGAGTTTAATTTGAATAGCAAATAAAATATAAGGCAGTTCATGGTTGATTGAATTGTTACAGTTGAGTGAATAAAGTAAATAATGATAAATTAAGTAAATAGTTTGGCCCGAACAGAGTCCGACTGAACATTCAATGTGGGCGATTTTTGCTTTATTAAAAGCATCTCGTACAGGAGACAGTCAAGTTTAGTTTTACATTTCTTCAAAATGGAGAAACAATTGGGTGGTATGACTGTGGTCAGTCCATGAAGTTCTCTTTGATGCTTCCCAATAGATGAGTAGTAGTGGTGTTCATCAATACGTTGGTGTAAGTGACGCGCTGTAAAACCAACATAGTCCGCATCACACAGACCACATTTGTAATGATACACAACAAGTTGTTGGTTTATGAGCGGTGGCTTTGGCTCTGTCATCTTGAGTACATCTGCGAGCTTTCGGCTTGTGAAAACAGGTTGCAAATCTGTGCCGAGTTTTCTATTTAACTGATTGAGTTGGCGCCTTACGATATCAGCTGGTTTTTGGTCAATAAATGGTAGGATAATCCTGATACTCTTCTCAGTGTCAATAGAAGCATTGCGGTGTTGATCATTTGATGTCTTGGTAAAGTCGCTAATGGTTTTATCGATCAATTCTGCTGGATATCGTAGCTTGCGGAAGATGGTTTTAATCAACCATGAACTGCCTTATATTTTATTTGCTATTCAAATTAAACTCACTTGATAATGACATCGGACGATGTCGAAACGTCGTAATTTCCTTGCGTTTGTCTTTCTTATAAATATAGTTTCTAAGTCGAAAATAATAATAATAATAATAATAATAATAATAATTTAATAATTTAATAATTTAATAATTTAATAATTTAATAATTTAATAATTTTAGACAGAACCAATGTTCGGAAAAAATCAGACGCCTTGAGCGGGATTCGAACCCACGACACCCCGATTTCATGACAGGTGCTCTACCCACTGAGCTACCGAGGCAACTACAGTGGCGTGGAGTTCAAATTAGCTCAAAGACGCTGATTTTAACCGCGCTATAATAATAATAATAATAATAATAATAATAATAATAATAATAATAATAATAATAATAATAATAATAATAATAATAATAATAATAATAATAATAATAATAATAATAATAATAATAATAATAATAATAATAATAATAATAATAATAATAATAATAATAATAATAATAATAATAATAATAATAACAACAACAACAACAACAACAACGTTATTAATGTGTCTAATCTTCTAACAGTCCACAAGTGGCCACTAATTGGTACATTAAGGTCTGCAAAGGATTGTGGGAACAGCCGCCATGCAATTTCTCAATTCAAATCTGATTCATTGTGTTTATCGATCAGGGCCCGGTTGTTCGAATGCGGGTTAATGCTAACCCGGGGTTAAATTCAATAACCTAGGGGTTAATTAGCCATATTTAACCCTGGGTTAGCGTTAACCCGCTTTCGAACAACCCGGGGCCCTGACATCCATGTCATCATATTATCTTCGTAATGCAAACCAAAACCTAACTTACTAGTATTGCGGATATCGCCGGTAAACTAGGCTATTGTTACTTGTACCAGAATGAATCGAGCAACCAGTTATTTCTCAATGTGGTTCTATTGTCTTTGTGACATCAAAGAGACGAAGGCCAAACACTTTAATAATTAAATATATCACTCAATGAATTGCAGTCAAAACACTGATAAACCAAAACGAAAATATAAAAAAAAATCGTCTAATATTGAGGTAATTGTTTAAATGCCTGACTGTGGAATTGTAATAATTGTGTTATCTGATGGTGGGGTTTGATGAGGATTAAGAAACCTTGCTAGGTAAGTGACTGCGATTGATTAATGATGGAGAGAACCATTCTTAGGAAACACTTTTGTTTTATAATATATGTTAAAGCGATGAGATACAAATCAGTTCACCTATATCAAATATAACGTAGCAACAAACGAAGATCAGTATACATACGTAATATTGGTCTCAAAGTAAAGAAACACTATACAGTTCGTTCATAGTTCCTAGATGGGTTTACCATGTTTCACTGTTTCACATATGATTTAGTTCGCGTATACAATGTATGTACACTCGATTGCAGAAACGTTGTAGTATACATTTATACAAATATACAAATATCTAATGAGCGCACTGCAAAATGTTAAACATGGGGCTAAAATACAACTGTTTCTCAAAATAGTGCTGAAAATCATTTTGTTGTCCTTGCTGGATATACTAATCTAAAATTGATGTTTCTGAGATATTAGAAGAAAATAAGCGATGTTTCACACCTTTCTGCAATCGAGTGTATCACAAATGCATTGAGATTTTAAAGTGCATGTGAAACATTAAATTATTATTATTATTATTATTATTACTGTTGTTGTTGTTGTTGTTATTATTATTATCATTATTATTATTATCATTATTATTATTATTCTTATTCTTATTCTTATTCTTATTCTTATTCTTATTCTTATTATTCTTATTATTCTTATTATTCTTATCATTCTTATTATTATCATTATCATTATTATTATTGTTATTGTTATTGTTATTGTTATTTATTATTCTTATTCTTATTCTTATTCTTATTCATTCTTATTCTTATTCTTATTATCATTATTCTTATTATCATTCTTCTTATTCTTCTTATTATTCTTCTTATTATTATCATTATCATTATTATTATTATTATTATTATTATTATTATTATTATTATTATTATTATTATTATTATTATTATTATTATTATTATTATTATTATTATTATTATTATTATTATTTTCAATGTTTCAATGCCACTATATTGGGGAAAGAAAACAGAAAGAGATCAGAAACATTCGGTTTTGTAAAACAACTTTATATTGAACTTTGGGTGCCCGTCTCAGTAGATGTTTCTTTAACAAGCTGAGAATCAAAAACCTTTTTTTTTGTCTTTTTGAAACGAGCAATTTCATTTAAACCACGACAAAGTACACTTGTAAATCTCTGGTTCATGAATTACATCCAGGGTTTAGTGCAATTTAATATAAGGAATATGCTTGGGATACAATCTGATCGCAAACTGGACACTAGACATTAAAAAACGTGTCCATTTGTTTACTGTAATGGCCGTTGGACATGAACCTACAATCCTTGACAAAATGATAGGACAATCATGCAATAATCAACATTAGAATAATTTTAGACTTGAATCTATAGAGTTTCGCGCTCTGTGATTGGTCGAGCGACCAGTTATTATAAGACGATAATCACTGCTCGAGCTGAGAGCGGAAGTACAATCACCAACGCAGAAGTACTCAGTAATAAAACGCGCTTTTTTAATCCTGAATTTCGTCTTTTCTCTGATATCAAAGTCTAAAATTATACTAAAACAATTATTCACCTCAGGCTCAGTGATTATGGTGAATATTCACCGATAATCATGCACAACTTCGACTTCGGCGAATAATTGTTAATTCATATTATTCCACTACATTTTACCTTAAACTTCATATTTATGTCTTGGTTCGTTCAAGTTCATCCGTTCTTTCTCTGTTTCTGCGCGCCACTATGTAATAGGCTTGCATGTTTTGCCATATAAATTATTGTAAAATGGCGCACGAGCAGAATTAATAATAAAGCCATGAATATTGCATGTAGCTTCGTTGAAATGTAAGAGTTCTGTATGTTCTTGGGACTGATTGGGATCTTTCTTTGTGTAGGTCAGGTTATAATACACAACCCGACATCATGCAGATAACTGCTTTAATGAGCGTGATAGTCATCACATTATCACTTCTATATCCCTTGGAAGGTAAGTCAAGACGTTTAAAGTGCATATGAAGCGATTTTTTTCCTTTTAAAAATTACATATGAAGTGAATAGTGGGATGGTTCAGTATTTTGTGATTTGAGCTTCGCATTTGCGAGTTTAGTCTCCCTCGCAGCGAGTTATAAAGGTTTGAAATCGTGATATGCTAATTTAGTGACGTCAGACTGTTTTTTTTTTGTATAATAAATTAAAACCAATATCTCAAGGTACTTAAGGCCTGGTTCAAAAAGGCAATTTGGAAAATCACATTTCTTGTAATAACTCGCTGCTCTAATTTACTTAGGCACTCATATTTAGGCATAAGGTTATATACAAGATTTGAGACAATTTGGATCTAACAATTGTGACGTCATGTGGTCACGTGACCTTATGGAGGAAAATATAGTTTTTCTTAAATGCGGTCGCGAATTCAATTCACAATGAAATACCTTTTACGTAATAGAGTTAAGGATAACCAGTTAAACAAGATAGCGTTTAGAAAACCTCGGAATTATATATAGTTTAAGAGAAAACTACAGATATATAATCTGATGAAATGGTCACGTGACCTCTTTTCCGAAATATTCTCCTTGCAAAAAGCGGGAGACAGGTTTTCTAAACGAGGGTTAATAGATGATCATAAACGTGATTATACACAACTATTTGCTTTCACTTTCCTCTTAAACTGGCGACCGCATTTTATATTTTGTTTTCAAAATTCTTTGTCACGTGGTTAACCACGTGATACGCTGTTTTGGATTGCATTCTCTTAAATGAGTAGAGGATATAAAACTCTCAAGCTGTGCCAAGTTTTGTGATGTTTAGTCAAAATGATTAGACATAATAATTGTTTTCGTTTTTCTGCTATTTAAGGCTTGAACCAGGCCTTAAGTACCTTGAGATGGCGTCACAGAATCACAAAATACTGAAACAACCCACTATTCACTTGATATGTAATCAATTCTAAAAAAAAAAAAAGATCGCTTCATATGCACTTTAATGGTGTAGAATGAATATAATGGAAGTTCTTATATAGCGCATTCCACACTGTCTCAATGCGCTAATTTCAACCGATGGAGGACTTTTGTGGGCTGCATATGAAGGCGCCTACGGCAGCCGAGCAGCTTACAATCACGAGGAGTTAGTATGTTAGTATGCGCGGCTCCAATTTGAAGTAGGCTGTTGAACCGGGTAACAATCCCCTACTCTTTACGAAGAGTTCAACAAATTAAACTTTAACCGGCATCGTGTAAAAATGCTCAGAAATTTACTGACGTTTAGGATTATTATTAATTACAGGTAAGACCTATAATAATTCACCTCTACTAAATAATCCACCTCTACTAATTCACCTCTACTAATTCACCTCTACTAATTCACCTCTACTAATTCATCTATTAATCCACCTCTACTAATTCACCTCTACTAATTCACCTCTACTAATTCATATATTAATCCACCTCTACTAATTCACCTCTACTAATTCACCTCTACTAATTCACCTCTACTAATTCACCTCTACCAATTCATCTCTACTGTCTAATTCACCTATGCCTACTTCACCTATGGCTACTTCACCTATACTAATTCACCTATACTAATTCACCTATACTAATTCACCTATACTAATTCACCTATACTAATTCACCTATGGCTACTTCACCTCTACTAACTTCACCTCTACTAATTCACCTCTACTAATTCACCTCTACTAATTCACCTCTACTAATTCACCTCTACCAATTCATCTCTACTGTCTAATTCACCTATGCCTACTTCACCTATGGCTACTTCACCTATACTAATTCACCTATACTAATTCACCTATACTAATTCACCTATACTAATTCACCTATACTAATTCACCTATGGCTACTTCACCTCTACTAACTTCACCTCTACTAATTCACCTCTACTAATTCACCTATTTTTCTATGCATGTGGTAATGTCTACGATATAATTATTAGCAACAAAGACAGACCAGCGTAGACTGGAAATATTACACAAGGGGAGACCTTTAGAAGGTAAACAATAAATTAACGCTAACCGCAAATATATATACAGGCAATTACGGACTGATAGACCGTTTATCGATCAGCATCTACAATCCTTTTACCGTTAATGCGTGACAACCTTACTGGAAGCATGGGCCATTAGTATGTTTATTTATTTATTTATAAAATCTTTTAACAGACGGCCTACGTCAGCAAAGCTGATTTTCAGAAGGGCTCTGTGTAGAGAATGTCGATCCTATTGCATGTGCATATATAATGTTTGCATGGCTGATACCATTAGTATGTCCTATTGCATGCATGTGTATACTACACTCATTTCAATAAAGTTAGTCACCCGAAAAGCTTCGAAGGTGAGACCAAGGACCATGGGTACACACATTTTAACCAACCCAGGATCCTCATCGGTCTCACCTTCGAAGATTTACGGGTGACTAACTTTATCGAAATGAGTGTATATAATGTATTGCATGGCTGATATCATTAGCATGCCCTATTGCATGTGTATATAATGTATTGCATGGCTGATTTCATTAGTATGTCCTATTGCATGTGCAGAATTGGTTGCTCTTGGAGTGCATCTCGATCCGCATGATGTCAAAGGTCTTGCCGAATCAATAAAACCCACTTTAATGGAAGAAACACAACAAGAGAGAAGTAAGACAACTAACCAACTAATCCCGAAATTGTTTTTACAGCAACTCTACTTTACTACTAATAAAATAAAATAAATATGTTTATTTAAGTGTCCAATGTGTTTTAGCGTTTGCGCACTAATTGGGAGACGCTGTACTCTCACACGCACTACAATTATATTCTGATATAAAAAACCCAGACTGATATCATGTCTACTTCCACTCAACAATATCACAGCAAGATTCGTCAGGAAAGCAAGCCATCAAACCTAATCTGCAACCTGACTTCTTCGCGCCATGCATGTTGCACGTGATCAGGCCTTTTTTGGTTTGTGTGTTCATGAGTTTTTATGGATCAGGTGGTTAGCTTGGTGCTCAATCCTCAACCTAATCAACGGCTCTGAAAAATATCGTCAGCTTGTACATTGTGCACAATTCTTTGGTAGTCAATAACACTATACACCTTGTAAAACTATCCAAAACAGCTTCTCTGACTTCTGTTTTTGTAGATAGACGTCAGAAGTCAGAGACAAACACCATAATCAATAATGTATCGTAAACCTGACTGCAACTTCAAGATATATAGCTTCTAAATTTGTTTTTGCATGCTTTCACTGTATATGGTATGGAGCCATATTGCCCCACCCCCTCAATGAAAGGGGGCCAGAATTTTGACGCAGATACGGCTCCCTTAAAACAAAGCCATTTGGGATCCTTAATTAAGGAGGCCAATGTATGAAAGGGAAAAATGGCCCCCAAAACGGGACCAAATGTTTGACCCATGCAGATATAGCAATTCTACTAGAACCAAAAGGATGCCTTGGTTCTATTTTGGCCCATGGGGCCATTATGGCTCTAGCTTCAAAAAGCCAAAAGAGTCCCTTGGGGCCAAAATCACTCTACCAAATTCACAGTGTTTCTATATGAATGTAGTATAAACACACTCAAAACTCTGTATTCTATTATTAGTGATGCTGCAACAAACTGGCATCGAAGACCCGTATCCACTGGACGCCACTATCGAGTATGAAAGCAGGAAAAAGCTCCCCACACCAATCGTTGCTACAGAGAATGACCCCTCTGAGAAGGAACCGACCTTCAACTACGAGGATCCTGAAGACACAAGGTATATCACAAACGAGATGCCTGAATACAGCTTGGAGACGAAGGCTGACTTTAAAGGCAACGAAGAGGCTGCAGAGTGGCTAATGCACGACCCTAACAGATTTAACGTCATGCCTGATGACGATACCAAAGTGTTTTTCTCTGATGGTGATGGTATGGGTAAACCAATGAATGATGATCCAATAACACTTGATAAACAGGACGAACAAGGACATAATAATTACGTGCAAGAGAATACTGGCAAAGTTCCTGAGGAAAACGAAAATTACCTGAGCGACATGGATCTGAGCATCATCAATAAGGCGTACAGCATGGATGATGTTAATAAAGTAAATGGAGATGTGTTCGGAATGACCACTTCTAATAAAGCGGATGTAGAGAGTACCAAAGACACATCGTCCAATAATCCAAATGCTAGTACCAAAAATGCACCAGGCAATGGTGATGGTGGTGCTCCAGAAGGTGAGAGTACCAGTAGTGAACCAATGATAAAAATAACGAACGATAACGATGGAATATCAAGGCAAGATGAAACGCCCATGCATTCAGATTCAGAGGAAGCTAAAATTGAGGAATCGCAACCGGAAAAACAGGAGAATCTGAGTAGCGCAGATAAAACTAGACATGAAGATGATAAAAACATTGATGACAGTAAAGGAAGCAGCGATGGCGATGGAGTTACTGTCACCACAAATAACGAACATCAGAACGTCTTACCAGTTTATCGAATAAGTCCACTACATGGAAGCGATGACGTCCTAAGCAAACGACTACACGGAAGCGATGACGTCCCAAGCAATCGACTTCAAGGAAGCGATGACCTAAGCAATCAGCTACATGGAAGCGATGACGTCCCAAGCAAACGACTACATGGGAGCGATGACCCAAGCAATCAACTACATGGAAGTGATGACCCAAGCAATCAACTACATGGAAGTGATAACGTCCTAAGCAAACGAATTCATGGGAGCGATGACCCAACCAATCAACTACATGGAAGTGATGACCCAAGCAATCAACTACATGGAAGTGATGACGTCCTAAGCAAACGAATTCATGGGAGCGATGACCCAACCAATCAACTACATGGGAGCGATGACCCAAGCAATCAACTACATGGGAGTGATGACCCAAGCAAACGACTCAGTAAAGCTCTACCTTTATCAGAGTCTGGGACGTCACGGCAATACGTGCATCTCAATAGGTAATACATTATGAATGGAAAGACTTAATGTTAGAGTCTTCCTTATAAAATATAATTTCATCAAAGCCGCCGCTCTATCTCTTCCTTTACTATTCTGCAAATATGTTGAACAGCTCAGAGTAATAGCAATGCAATATTCAACCCTAAATTCTGGAGAGTGGGCAATTGGTGTTGAGTAAAGGCAAACCTCAGCTGCATATCACTTGAACCTAGGTGCTCTATGTACAACTATTTCTAGCCTGCCTTCAGGCTCTCTTTTTGTCCCCTGTGGCGGATTTAGGGGGGGGGGGTTCATTGGGTGCCCGTGCACCCCCCTAGCTGCCCAGGAACAATTCAATAATATGATTTTTTTTAATACAAAAAATCGGTGCGCGTAACATTTCCTTCTGGAGTGAACCCCCCACCTCAAAATCCTAGATCCGCCCCGGTCCCCTCCCTCTCCCCTCCCTCTCCCCTCCCTCTCCCCTCCCTCTCCCCTCCCTCTCCCCTCCCTCTCCCCTCCCTCTCCCCTCCCTCTCCCTCCCTCTACCCTCCCTCTCCCTCTCTCTCTCTCCTCCCCCCACAAAAAAAATTCCCTAAAAAAAGAGATATCCCGAAGGCAGGCGAAACTATTTCAAAACGTGTTGACAACGGGCGATCTAGAACTGAAATGGATATTCTGAGACTTCTAAATTCACTTCTCTTACTCAATTATTATTTGAACGAATAATTCAGTGAGCTTGAGAAATCATTGGTACGGTACTCTTACCTGAAAAAAATACCTTTAGACATTTTCCTATCCAGAAATCCAGGGACTTGGTGCTCATTTTCTCCCAATCCGAGTCATGAGTCGAGAGTCTCTATAGATTCTAACTCCACATCAAAGCTTGTTTGTCCTCGGTGACTCATTTTCTCGTTCACGCTTCCAATCTACAAACAGTTTAACCTAAATGAACGAATTTTGAATGTTACTGATGAAATATCGGCCCTCAAGTCTCGATCCATTATTTTTAAAATCCTCTTAATCTCAGATCATCTATATCAGATCGACGTCCGTTTATTTTAGAAGCATGTTTATACCTAGCTATATTGTTCTGGAAATGTACAGTAAACTGACTAGGTTTTCTTGTTAGTGGGTCCATAGACACTCAAGACCCCCAGCAATCGTCTCCAAGGTTAAGTGATTATAGTGGTGTAGCAGATATGATGCTAAGTAGGACAGAAGGCGAGCGAATATCGGGCATGTACAATCTTCCTCAGCAAACACATCCAGTGCAATTGCTGCACTCATCGAGGACCCCACAAGAACCTGTTGAAGGACAAAGCAGGCATGGTGAGTCGACAATTTGTCATTTTTATTCAGTCCCATTGTTTACATATATAGCTAATTGCATAATCGTTGTCGGGTTGAAAATCATCGATGATTTGACGGTGTTATTTGAGAGTTTTAATTTCCCAGAATTCCTTTTGGTCATAGCTTTCATGATTTTCAACCCGACAACGATTATGCAATTAGCTATATACGAGAGCCGATACGAAAGCTTGCGACTGGTAAGTTGGCAATTACTGGTTTGCAATCAATCCCTGGAGATTTAAAGTACAAAGATGCAGCTGCCATGTTGGTGGTACAAACAAGAGAAGCTAATGAGAAATGCTTTGTTATTGGGAACCAACATGGCCGCCATGACGTCACGTGGTGGTACAAACAAGAGAAGCTAATGAGAAATGCTTTGTTATTGGGAACCAACTTGGCCGCCATGACGTCACGTGGTTGGTGGTGTTATCGGGATCCAACATGGCCGCGATGACGTCACGTGGTGGTACACACAAGAAAAGCTAATGAGGAATGCTTTGTTATCGCGAACCAACATGGCCGCCATGACGTCACGTGGTTGGTGGTGTTATCGGGATCCAACATGGCCGCCATGACGTCACGTGGTGGTACAAACAAGAGAAGCTAATGAGGAATGCTTTGTTATCGGGATCCAACATGGCCGCCACGACGTCACGTGGTTGGTGGTCCAAACAAGAGAAGTTAATGAGGAATGCTTTGTTATCGGGATCCAATATGGCAGCCACGACGTCACATCTTGAATGCCAAATATGTCAATGCTTATTTTGGTCGTATGATCACAATAGGGCCATTTATACGAGAGAAATAAGACGCGCGCGTCTTATCTTAGACGCGACTTAAATAAGACGCGAACTGATCGTATAAATGGTACAAAATTAGTGTTTGTGTCTTATTTAAGACGCGAACTAAATAAGACGTGACTTATCTTAGAACAGGGTTTTCAGCTGTTCTCATTTTGTCCGCGTCTTAAATAAGACGCGAAACCTCTCGTTTATAAATGCTTTCGCGTCCTAAATAAGACGTGAACCGATAAGTCCGTATGCGTAGCTTTACATAGGGAGCCCGACAACAAATTTTCGATGAAAGTTCGCAAGAAATTCAGCATCCTCCATCTGCAACATGCCACGATCGCACCAATCTGTCGATCGCTGTCTGCCAACTCTTCTCGGGTTTCTGTCGAACTCTTTATGTAAAGCTCCGAGTTTAAGGATTCTCTGTTAAAGGAGGGTATCCATAAAAAAGAAGACTTCTCAAAATTGAGTAAGCATCGTTGGTAAAGCCTTTTTCTTCCCGAAATGGCAACACGCTTGGAGTCTTGCTAAAGCGCGCCATCTTGGATTGTTGCTAATGGCAACATTGCATGCAAACGAGGCTGTATCAAAAATAAGACGCGAACCATTTATA
This sequence comes from Actinostola sp. cb2023, assembly GCA_033675265.1. Lineage (NCBI taxonomy): Eukaryota > Metazoa > Cnidaria > Anthozoa > Actiniaria > Actinostolidae > Actinostola > Actinostola sp. cb2023. The sequence continues at coordinate 83,094 of JAUJYZ010000830.1, read as the reverse complement.
CGTGATCTTCGCGTCTTATATAAGACACGATCGTATAAATGGTACAGTTCGCGTCTTATTTAAGTCGCGTCTAAGATAAGATGCGTCTTATTTCTCTCGTATAAATGGCCCTAATGTTTCATGACCCGTTCCCAGCTAGGCCGCGGATTTTTAAGCTTTGCTTTGGAAATGCCACTCAGCGTAACATATATTACTTCTTGCTATATTTTGTGTTGTTAAAAGTATTAATGAATTCTTACACTACGTGTTGTATCAAGGAATACCAAGTAAATATGGCGAATGGAACGGATGGTCAAAGTGTTCAGTATCATGTTCCAAGGGCGCTCAGATTAGAGCAAGAATCTGTCTCAACCTACCATGTCAGAGTAGAGACTTGTATCAAACAAGAACATGTATAAGGAACATCTGCCCAGGTGAAACACATAAACGAACAAGCGAACGAACGAATAAACGAACGAACAAGCGAACGAACAAGCGAACGAACGAACGAACAAGCGAACGAACGAGACTTGTATCAAACAAGAACATGCATAAGGAACAAGCGAACGAACGAACGAACGCTGACAAGCGAACTAGCAAGCAGATAAACGAACG
>JAUJYZ010000830.1:60000-77500 GCA_033675265.1 Actinostola sp. cb2023 | reverse complement strand
GAACCAGTAGCTTCGAAGTTTAAATTAATTGCAATCATAGACAAACATTACAGCGTCAAAACTACACGGCAAGTACAATTGAGAGAAAGTTTTGTCTCCATTGAAAGAAATTTTATTTATCAATTTTTGATGCAATTTTCACTTTGAAGGTCATATTTTTCTCTTCTATTACTAAAGATTCTCAAATATTTTGCTCGTCGATAGAGTCAGTGAGTATGCAAATGAGCAACAACAACTTCAGTTATCCGAATTTTCATGTGGGTTTTGAAATCTCAGTATCCATATAATAAACACAATACAGCATGGAAAATGCGCTGTACAGCTTTGAATGTAGTATATCTAGGCCTACTGAGAGTTTTGACACCTATATTTTGTATGCAATTTAGCAAGGCTAAATAATTTATTCAAATAAAATTTTTCTTGTGCATGTCTTGCACTTTAATGGTTTCCAAATTTTCGCGCGTGTTTGACGGCAATATGCCGAGGCATCGCTTTATAATCTCAGTAAGCATGAAATAAAAATCCAAATATTACACCATGGAAGTGCTTGTACGAGGTTTATGCACTCGCTGAGATGTAAAGCCTCGCTCCTTCGTTCTGTGATACTTGTGTAGAATTCACAAATTCAACCTAAACTTGGATAATTTATGCATATTCTCAAGAGATATAAACCATGTGTTTAGACGACTGCTTTCTAAACGCTGGCGTTGTGGCAAAACTAGAAGTACAGTAACTCTTCCTGGATGGGATACTAGGCCATTACAGCTTACTGGCGCCAACAATTAATTAGGTTATTCACCATGGTATTGCTTCCGCACAGAACACAACGTAAAGCAACATCTACGCGAACAAGTTTTCCTTGACAAGTTTTCCTTGACAAGGAAAAATTGACAATTTTTTGTCATCTACACGAGCAAATAGTTTCCTTGACAAGGAAAAATTGGCGATGTTTTTGTCGTCTACACGAGCAAGTCTTCCTTGTCAAGGAAAACTTGTCAAGGAAAATTTGCTCGTGTAGATTCGGCTTAATCATCAACTCTAGAATGATATCTTTAATATATTAAGCTATATATTTTATACTAACCTGAGTGATGCTATAAACATAGACCAAGAATGAAGACGATGTCGAAGATACGATGAATCGGCATAACTCGAGTTCTACTATGTACACAACCATTCTAATTCTGGCCTTTATAGCTGACCGTAAGTAAACCGCTGAACCATATTCACTGCAGAAGAAACAAAATGGCGGCTGTATATTGTACCGTGATCCTTTGCGAACCTAAACTTGAACTTGATTGACCGAAAACTAATGCAATGCTTAGAAAAACTTCACCTTGTGATGAAAGGGAATGCCTGTAGGCTTGAGTGCTTTTCCCAACTGTTTGCACTTCTAAGACGCTTGTTTTCAATGTCATAATTTCAGTGTGTAGTTGCCGTTACACCTCAACAAGGACACATGCTGCTGTGCCAAAGCATTTGGGCAAGTCGCGTCGAGAAGGCGGCGTTATTGATACAAGCCCCTTGATTATCAGTCAGTACACAGGCAATGGAGAACAAAACACTAAGATACAAGCACCTCGTGACACAGGTCAGTTATGTAGACGAACTAAGAGATAAACAAACAAACAAACAAACAACAGACACAAATAATAAACAAACAGACAGACATGCAGAAAAGAAGACAGACAGACAGACAGACAAGACTGAGACAGATAGATAGACAAACAGACAAACAAACAAACAAACAGATAAACAAATAGACAGACAGAAAAGAAGACAGACAGACAGACAGACAGACAAGAACAAACAAACAAACAAACAAACAGACAAACAAACAGACAGACAGAAAAGAAGACAGACAGACAGACAGACAAGACTGAGACAGACAAAACCCAAATCAAACAGACACATTGACGCAAACAAACAAGACAGAAAAACTAACAGACAGACAGAAAATCGGACAGACAGACAGACAGACAGAAAGCGACAGACAAAGAAGACAAGACAGACAATATTGGAAATACAAGTTTGAATAGTCAAAGCCCGAGACAGACAGAAACAGAAGACAGACAGAATAACAGACAATAGCGCCATAACCTCTTTGAAAAACGAAGCAAACACAAACGCAACAAGCACAGGTACAAGAGGTTATGTCACTGTGAAAAGAATACTGTTTAAGAACAAGTTAATTTGTTTCAAACCAAACCATATTCATTTGCTGCAGAGGCAACAGCCCGAGACATAAGACCAAACCCAGTAGATCTCTCTGCTTACATTGACGCCATTCCCCAGGATGAGACTAAGAAAGCCGTCGCCACATTCCTGGATTCGTTAGTTTCATCGGGATCTAAGCGATGGCACACTTCCAAATTAAAAGCGCTAGCTAACAAAGAAGGCAAGTACAGACGCAATATTGGAGTTCAATACTTAGTGGTGTTTGATTGGTTTATAGTCGCGCAAGCACAAGAGGTTTTGATTTCACTGTGAAAACGGGCCTGACGCAAGCATAAGCGCAAGCACAAGAGGTTTTATTTCACTTGAAAACGGGCCTGACGCAAGCATAAGCGCAAGCACAAGAGGCCTTATCACTGTGAAAACGGGCCTGACGATATATTTATTCACTAAAACAGCAACGAATAGCGCAAGCACAAGAGGCCTTATGTCACTGTGAAAACGGGCCTGACGCAAGCATAAGCGCAAGCACAAGAGTTTATGTCACTGTGAAAACGGGCCGACGCAAGCATGAGCGCAAGCACAAGAAGCCTTATGTCACTGTGAAAACGGGACTGACGCAAGCATAAGCGCAAGCACAAGAGGCCATATGTCACTGTGAAAACGGGCCTGACGCAAGCATAAGCGCAAGCACAAGAGGCCCTTATGTCACTGTGAAAACGGGCCTGACGCAAGCATAAGCGCAAGCACAAGAGGCCTTATGTCACTGTGAAAACGGGACTGACGCAAGCATAAGCGCAAGCACAAGAGGCCATATGTCACTGTGAAAACGGGCCTGACGCAAGCATAAGCGCAAGCACAAGAGACCTTATGTCACTGTGAAAACGGGCCTGACGCAAGCATAAGCGCAAGTACAAGAAGCCTTATGTCACTGTGAAAACGGGACTGACGCAAGCATAAGCGCAAGCACAAGAGGCCATATGTCACTATGAAAACGGGCCGGACGCAAGCATAATAAACGCAAGTGCAAGAGGCCTTTTGTCACTGTGAAAACGGGCCTGACGCAAGCATAAGCGCAAGTGCAAGAGGCCTTATGTCACTGTGAAAAGCCCGACACAAACATAAGCGCAAGCACAAGAGGCCTTATGTCACTGTGAAAACGGGCCTGACGCAAGCATAAGCGCAAGCACAAGAGGTCTTGTGTCACGGTGAAAACGAACCTGATGCAAGAACAAGAATAAGCGCATGCACAAGCACAGCGATGTTTGTAGTCATTTTATTGTGCTTTCGTTGGCCCGTTTCTACACGATCACAGGCTTCTATGTCTGCGCTTGCGTTTTGTGCTTGTGCTTGCATCGAAAATCAGGCTTATTAAAGCTCTGTGGTCAGACATGGGTCGTATGGTGGCAGCATAGTATACGCCTTGATATGCCCTTGAATCGGCCACGTTGACGTCCTTCGTACGTAATTCAGCTACCGGCTGCAAGGAAGGATGATTAGCCCCCCTGCCCCAAATTATTAGGCTCGATTTCCAGCCGTTTTAGGGGTCCGCGAAAATCATGCCTACCAAATGATTATAGTGCTTGTCCTTTGTATGCTTTAATTATTAGAGATAAATTAACAGACCACTTACGACTGAAGTGTGAATAACTCGTACTGAGTAAACTACCCGTAAATTTCTAACACAAAGTGTTCTTAAAAAAATAATGAAAAAATAATATTAATCAAATAAAAATTGCATGTCTTGCTCAGGTCGTGAAGATGACGTCACTCGACAACTTCTTGTAGCAGCGAACACAGCTGAGATTTCACAACAAGCTTCCGATAACTCGGACGAAAAAAATGAAGACGGTACTTAACACTAAATAGTATACTAATCTTTCTTGTCATAAATATTGCTTAAACTCGAGGTACGTAACTCAAGCGGACAGCTTTGCATTGGACCTGGTTTTCACGAGCGACACAAGCATAAGCACAACCACAAGCATACAAAACATGTATCATGGGAAGACAGTCCCAACGCAAGCATATATCAAGAGTTCCAGACTTCCGGTACGCGCGCAATGCATTGTGAGATTGTACAGCTATTTCAAAAAAGGTTGGTGAAGGTTTTGTTGCATCTTGCATGTTGCATCTTGCATACCAAGCCCGAAATGTATTGTGGATCATAGATAAATAATGTCAGCATGCACATACAGAAGAAAATATGCCTGCTCCATATTGCGAAGACAAAGTTTGGGAAAATTCCCAGAGTCCATAATTGTTGTGACCTTTCGCTGACTCGGCCATTCACATCGCCCATAGTGCATTTCGGGCTTGGTATGCAACATGCAACATGCAACATGCAAGATGCAACAAAACCTTCACCAACCTTTTTTGAAATAGCTGTATATTACAAAGGAAAAGTGAGCACCTTTTCTAGACACAGGGAGCCCAAGTTATGTTTTTGCTCACTTGGTACTTACCTTTGCTTTGTAATAATCTCACATTAATGCATTGCGCGCGTACCGGAAGTCTGGAACTCTTGATGTTTGTACAAGCGCAAGCACAAGAAATATAGATCAATGCTTGCGCTTGTATTTCTGCTTGCCTCTGGCATGTTTAATAACGCCTCTCTTTTGTAAAAATGTTATTTTTAAAAAAAAAAAAAAAAAAAAAAAAAAAAAAAAGTAAAAACATAGTACCCCTCTCGTGCTGGCGTCGCGAGTAAAACCCAGGCTTCATCTTTAGTTAATAGAAGTATAATCGAAACGCACGTGTTTTCAGACATTGCCATCAAGGAAGGAATGCTTGCGCACAACAGTTTTCGTCTTCTTCACCATGTGCAGCCTCTACAGTGGAACGAGACTTTGGCAGAACAGGCCCAACGTGTCGCTAAAACAATAGCGACTGACCCAAGTTCTTTCCAGGTATGGGCACATTGGTTGTATAGGTTTGTACACAGGTAGCCCAAGCTCTACTCGTGTGTCATGGCAGCTTTGCAGTTTCATTGACAAAACCTAAAAACACTCTAAAATTTCTCTGAAAATTATGAACTAAGATATATAAGTGCATAGTCAATTACTATGAGCAGTCATCACGAGGCTTGATGGCTTCTGGAAAGAGAAGGCGAAATAATCAGTATTATAAAACAAACTAGCATACTTAATCACACCAATATTTCTTGTTTAATTTGCATAAGTAAGAAGAATAAGAACTTTATGCTAGTCTAGTACACATAACTAATCGAGTGTCTTTTTTTGGCATCAACAAATTCAAACTAAACCAGAAAAGTTGGTTCTTTTGTTGAAAAACTTTCTTAAAGCAAATAACAAATGAACAAAACACGAGTCAAGAGTGGTTTCCTTCGTTTATTACGGGCACTATCATATTTTGACTTTGTCTTCGCTAAAGTTGAAAAATCGGCCCAAAGGGCGAGGAAAAATTCAACTTTAACGATCGTTTCTCGTCAGTTTCTGTAGTGTCAGCCAAAGAAAACTTGCTTGAATTGTCAATGAGATGTCTATATTTATGTGCTTTTTCCATTTTTGTTCTTGATATTGTTTTTTCGAGTCTATTTTAGCTTTTTTAGCGAGAAGGGCATTATCGGGTTTGTACATCTTGCTTCATCGCCGTTCACGACAATGGTTACCATGGTGATTCGCTACTAGGGGACTATCACTATTAGACCCCTAGAGCGGAGCCAATCAGATTGCAGGATATGTGATAGACCACTAGTTTGTTTATACTAAAAGTGCATAGTCAATTACTATTGTCATCACTGCTGTTGATGGCTTCTGGAGAGAGAAGCCGAAATAATCAGTATTATAAAACCATGTCACAAACTCTTCTCGTTATATTATTTGTATTGAATAAAGTTTACTTAGTAACTAAAACAGTGTCTTTTTCTATACATTCACACCTGGAGTGAATTTCAGCTCATTTTAAACATACTGGGTATTTTCTCCCTGTTTTATTTTCAATGAAACCATTGGCAAAGATACCACGAGTAGAGCTTGGGCTACCTGCAGAGAGCATACACGGCCACACGATACTAGCTAGATGGCTTTTAATGAAACCATTGGCAAAGATACCACGAGTAGAGCTTGGACTACCTGCAGAGCATACCACGGGGAGAACACGATACTAGCTAGATGGCTTTTAATGAAACCATTGGCAAAGCTCCACGAGTAGAGCTTGGACTACCTGCAGAGCATACCACGGCCACACGATACTAGCTAGATGGCTTTTAATGAAACCATTGGCAAAGATACCACGAGTAGAGCTTGGGCTACCTGCAGAGCATACCACGGCCACACGAATGATACTAGCTAGATGGCTTTCAATGAAACCATTGGCAAAGATACCACGAGTAGAGTCATGGGCTACCTGCAGAGCATACCACGGCCACACGATACTAGCTAGATGGCTTTTAATGAAACCATTGGCAAAGCTGCCACGAGTAGAGCTTGGGCTACCTGCAGAGCATACCACGGCCACACGAATGATACTAGCTAGATGGCTTTCAATGAAATGGTCATTGGCAAAGATACCACGAGTAGAGCATGGGCTACCTGCAGAGCATACCACGGCCACACGATACTAGCTAGATGGCTTTTAATATAGAAACCATTGGCAAAGCTGCCACGAGTAGAGCTTGGGCTACCTGCAGAGCATACCACGGCCACACGATACTAGCTAGATGGCTTTTAATGAAACCATTGGCAAAGCTGCCACGAGTAGAGCTTGGGCTACCTGCAGAGCATACCACGGCCACACGATACTAGCTAGATGGCTTTTAATGAAACCATTGGCAAAGCTGCCACGAGTAGAGCTTGGGCTACCTGCAGAGCATACCACGGCCACACGATACTAGCTAGATGGCTTTTAATGAAACCATTGGCAAAGCTGCCACGAGTAGAGCTTGGGCTACCTGCAGAGCATACCACGGCCACACGATACTAGCTAGATGGCTTTTAAGACCGACTATACAAGTAATTATAGATAATTAACTGTGTTGTTATTATGATGATTTCAGGGAGAATCACCCGGGGAGAATATTGCCCAAATATGGCATGACTTTCCCCATGCCCCACTCAAAGCATCTAACATTTGGTACAGCGAGAGAAAGGACTACAGCTTTGCATATCCTAAGTTCACCGATAAGATACGTCATTTCTCTCAAATGGTGTGGAAAAGCACTACTCAAGTAGGACTGGGTAAGCTGTGTTGAGATTTGTTCCGTTAAATGGTCTGTCTGACTGACAGATTGGTTGATTGATTGTCTGATTGATGGTCCGTCTGTCTGTCTGTCTGTCTGTCTGACAGATTGATTGACTGATTGTTGCATGAATGGATGAATGAATGATTGTTTGGTTGACTGATTGATTGATGGTCTGTCAGTCTGTCTGTCTGGGCATGACTGACCGATTGGTTGATTGATTGACTGATTGATGGTCTGTCTGTCTGACTGACCAATTGATTGATTGATTGTCTGATTGATTGACTCATTGATTGTCTGTCTGTCTGACTGATTGATTGACTAATATAGATGAATAATATCTCGTGATATAGGACAATGATTGTAAATAGCAATCTCCAGAATGGAATCAGGTTACCATGAACTCTCAATATTATATATATTTGTTTGACACCATAACAAATACGTGTTTATATTTATGCTCATACAGGTGTAGCCACGAATCCTTCAGAGAAGTACAAGATAGTAGTTGCATTGTACTGGCCTATCGGCAACGATTACCACCCAAAACTCCTAGAGGACAATATTCCTAAACCAGGAGGAGGTCCAGATGTCTACGCTACTCTCAAGAACGACATCACCAGACCGTGTAAGACTAGGTCACATTCAAAACACATCAAACACAAGATTAATTAAGTAACAAAATGTATTAACAACTGATAAACTATACGCCAAGTATAACATCAGGTTGATTTGTAAATACTGAAATTCAGCCGAGATGAAATATCGTTAACCAAATATCGATCGTTATAACGGAAGAATAAAAACAGAAAATCATGTCAGAAGGAGTTGTTTTAGTAGAGCATTGCGGTACAGCGATAAACATGCGCATATGTGCATTGAATTATGGAAGCTCTTGAGGAGCTGAAGCCGGGTCTCGTAAACAAAACAAACAAGCAGACAGACAGGCAGGCAGACAGACAGACAGACAGACAGACAGAAAAACAGACAGATAGACAGACAGACAGATAGACATAGAGATAGATAGATAGATAGATAGATAGATAGATAGAGAGAGAGAGAGAGACCTGAGAGAGAGAGAGAGAGAAATAGCCAGAGAGAGATTCAGAGAGAGAGAGAGAGAGAGAGAGACTTCTTTTGAGAGAGAGAGAGAGATTTGCTTTTTTTTGATTATTAGGACAACGTTTTTGAAGATAGATAGATAGATAGATAGATAGATAGATAGATAGATAGATAGATAGATAGATAGATAGATAGATAGATAGATAGATAGATAGATAGATAGATAGATAGATAGATAGATAGATAGATAGATAGATAGATAGATAGATAGATAGATAGATAGATAGATAGATAGATAGATAGATAGATAGATAGATAGATAGATAGATAGATAGATAGATAGATAGATATAGATACTTAGATTTAGATATAAGTAGTTAGATATGATAGATAGATAAAGTGCCTATGAAACGAAAAAAACAGACCCCGTTTTTATTTGCTACTACGAAAGTTTACTATTTGCTTGTTTACATGGCGTTAATAAAAAGTGAATTAAGCTTCAGGTTAACATTTTTTATTTCGCGCACGAAGTTGGGCATTTTGGGTTTCAAAGTGCGACAATTCCCGCTCGGTCAAACTATAGAAATGTGACCTCATAAGTTGTGCAAACAAAGGCATACACAACTTATGACGTCACCGAGCCATTGTCAAGGGCCCAGTCTCTTGTCGCACATTTTGGATGAAAATGATAATTTTCGAACCGCGAAAAGAAAATGTTCGCACGCTCAAAGTCGATGTTTAAATACAAACAAATGTTCAGAGAAAGACCAAACAACAATAATGTACAATAAAACAAGGATCGACATTTTCGTTTCATAGGCACTTTAAGTAAGTAAGAATTTTATCTAGTAAACAATTGAATGATGATAGAAAGATGATAGAAAGACTTTACTGAGCACTGACAGCACGCCAACTTGATATTGCTTTTTTAAACAGATCCTTTTTTGAAGCAGATTTAATAATTTCAGAGGGGATAGAGTTCCATATCTTCGCACCTCTATAGTGAAAACTGCTTTTTTTTAAATCAGTCTTTGGAATGTGTTGCATTTCAATTTGATTATTCTGTCTTAATTTAGATTTATAAGCGTCCACAGACCTATAAATAAATAGATTACTTAAATATGATGGACAATTATTATGCAGAATGTCAAACATCAATAGACACAGTCTTTTGTCTCGTCTTTCTTGTAGATTATCCCAGTTCAACTCTTGTAAAATGTTAGCAGATCTCACATCATATCCTTGAAAGGTTATATATATGATGCGCGCAGCTCTGTTCTGAAGCTTTTGAAGACGATCTGCCAGACCCTTATTTAGATTGCTCCATATCACAAGGTCACAATAGTCAAACGTGGGCTGTATTAATGCTTTATACATTATAATAAGGGTATCGACTGGAACAAAATCCCGAACTTGTTTCAAACCATGGATTGATTTACCGACCTTTTTACATATAGAATCGATGTGTGCATCCCAGTTTAGATTTTGGTCAATATAGACACCTAGATGTTAAGGGAAGTAACTTTCTTGATCTCTGAGCCATTAATCTCAATAGGAGCAAAACTGCCAAAGTTCGAGACTTTAAATCTTGAACCAATTAACATATATTCCGATTTCATAATATTAAAAACTAAGTCTATTAGCCAAAAGCGCCACCCTCTGATCTTCCTCAAATCAGAATTAATCTTGCCTTGAAGTTCAGTAGCTGACTTAGAAGCAAAACTTATTAAAGTGTCGTCTGCAAATAAGCGAGGTCTAGAATAGTCAAGACAACAGACGACAGACAGATCGTTAGACAGACAGACAGACAGACAACAGTAGACAGACAGACTAACGCAAAACCCTTAAAGTGTCGTCTGCAAATAAGCGAGATCTAGATTAGTCAAGACATAGAAAGACAGACAGACAGACAACAGACGCAAAACTTATTAAAGTTCGTCTGCAAATAAGCGATCTAGAATAGTCAATTTGAAAACAGACAGTTAGACTAATTTCATTTATTCGCATAACTGTTAAAGTTTCGTCTGCAATTAGCGAGGTCTAGATGTCAAGACACAGACAGTAGACAGACAGACAGCTTTAGCTAAGTCCAACAGCAGACAGACAGACAGACAGACAGACAGACAGACAGACGCAAAACTTATTAAAGTGTCGTCTGCAAATAAGCGAGGTCTAGACTAGTCAAGACAACAGACAGACAGACAGACAGACAGACAGACAGACAGACAGACAGACAGACAGACAGACAGACAGACAGACAGACAGACATTAAAGTGTCAAATAAGCGAGGTCTAGACAGTCAAGACAACACGACAGTTAATATACAGATAAACAGTACAGACCTAACATTGACCCTTGTGGAACACCAAGATACAGATTTAGGCGTAGACATTGAATTTTCAACCGCACAACATTGAATTCTATCGGATAAATATGATTTGAAAGACTAGACTAATTTCATTTATTCCATAGTGTTGGAGTTTGGAAAGACATGCGACAGACAAATGCTTTAGCTAAGTCCAAAGCAACTACAAGATTAGTCAAGCCTTTATCCAGATTAACAGACAGACAGACAGACAGACAGACAGACAGACAGACAGACAGACAGACAGACAGACAGACAGACAGACAGACAGACAGACAGACAGACAGACAGACAGACAGACAGACAGACAGACAGACAGACAGACAGACAGACAGACAGACAGACAGACAGACAGACAGACAGACAGACAGACAGACAGACAGACAGACAGACAGACAGACAAGCAAAATATATACGTTTCAAAACAAGTAATGACGATCTTTTCAGAATATTGTAGCAGCACAGAGGACGTACTTTATGGATTTCTGGCGAGCTTTTCTGCACTAATGTAATGCATAGTTCTAAGATCGTTTGAATATTGTAGCAAGAAAGAGCGAATGTGTACGTCACGCCGGATTCTCTTCTTTGTCCTTTTCTTCTTCTTTTGTTGAAGAGCTTTTCCAAAAGAGTAACGTACCAAAGACAACAACAGAAAGCAAAGGATCAGCAAAGACACGACAAGATGACTGAGTTTCGAAAAACGAGAAACGTTGCCGAAATACAAAAACATGGAAAGATACTGAAGATCGAAAAGCCATATCGCGGAAACCAGCCTTAAATGACTATTCAATGCTTTGTATCATTTGCAGTCGCTAAAAGCAGTTTTTCTGTTTATCTTATAATCCCTGTGATTCATTGATACACGAGTAGATACCAACTTCGAATTCCAGAGACAATGTCGATGATTATCGGTATTCTAGCTAGATAACTTTAGTAAAATGAATTGGATATCTAAACGCGTAAAACAGCTATTTCAAAACAGCATATTATATTATTGTAAATTAAAATTTATTCTGTAGCTATAAAAAGGTATACTTTTTGTCTATATTATATGGTAACGTTCAGTATAGTTTAGCCTGATTTTGTCTTCTAAAAAGACTGGCTTTATATTAATAAAACCTTTTATTAAATAGAAGCCAAATATAAAAGATCTGACAAGTGCAAAGTACTCTGTTATAATTAAAATAAATACGTGTTGTTTTTCGACAACTCATTGGCCGTTTTTACACTATACGCAAGCACTACAAACCATTTGCCCAATCGTCCGAACGCAGTACGCGTTTGTAGTAGATATATGGGCCATTACTGCTTGACAATCTAATACAGCCATGTGTTAGCTTTGCTCTTTTTCCCACCTAAAGTAGAGATTGGTACGATTAACGGAAACACTAAGCATTTGGCTGAACCAATGGTGCCCATGGGCTGTTTAAATTATCCGGCTCTTTGTTGGAAATCACCGGCGAGAGATGCCTTCAACTACCGGCGTTTATACATAAGTACGTGCATGTGTATTAATCACAGCCAAATGTTTAGATTCGTGTTGGGCAAATTGAATAATAAAAGGTGGTTATTATGATAAGGCATTTTTCGATATTGTAAACTTCAACTGGATTCTATTTACTTCAGTCCTATATTACAAGAGCAAAAACCAGGCATAAACAAACTGGTTTGACGTACAAGAAAGCTGAGGATCGGTTCTCATGCAACTACTAAACTTCAGAGTGCTTAGCATAAACATAGGGCTATACGTAGAGTGCCAAGAAGTAAGAAGTACAGGACACATTAAGCTTCCCACGTAACTGGTCAGTTTGCTAGCTTTACCCAGTCGAAAATATTCCTCTATCCATAACCGATGGAAACTCTTCCAAGCAAACACACCTGGAGCTTCGACTACAACTTCGACAAAATAGAATTCATCTCCCTGCTACGCCATGAGATTCTTGTAACGATACTCTTCTTAATATTACTGTACGATGTCTTATCAATATGGAAGCGGCCTAAATACAGAAGACGTATGACAGCAGTTCCAAAGAATCCACGAACCTGTGTACTCAGAAACAGTAGAGTCCGTTGTAACGTGCTTCTCAGGCGAAGATAATTAAGGGATAAGGTAAACACACTATACTGATAGAGGATTATGTTACTAATAAGATAGTTAGAGTACAATTCACACAATCATCCAAACATATTTGGACTGTAAGCCCGGTTATTAGCACAGTAAATATTTGTCATTGACTGTAATGTGGTACTGAAGGCCATGCTGAAATGGATGAGAGTTTGTACCGTTATATTGCATGACATGCAGAGCATTTTGTGGCAGACTTTCCATAGGTGTCTCTGTAAAGACATTCATAGCCTACAGTAGCGTGCCGTCGTACTCAAGCGGTTCTTTGTGTGGAAGCTCGACTGATCCAGTGGTGTAGCAGTCGTACGTAGAGACACCAGACTTCCTGACCCAAGAGAAGCCTGCATGCATTCCAGTAAGCTCAGTTTGCTAAGGTTCAACTCACCCAAAGATATAGCTGGTCATGCAAGATTCATCAAAACAAAAGCTTGCCGGTTTCGCAGCAAAAGAAACTAAGACAAGAGACTATACCTAACCGGCGTTTAATGAAAATCCAAGTCTATGACAATGACTGATTGGATTCGGCTATAATATATATATGGTATACACTAAAAATTGATAAAAAAATTGTATCACGGCAAATATTAATTATAAAAGCCCACATGCATTTAAAAAAACATGGTATGTCTACAAACTATACATAGGTTCAATGAGTTCAAGTACAAGTTGAAGCAAACGTTAACAACTACCATCTTGTTGCAATGAAAACAACAACAACAACATATTGTGAAAGTTAGGCTATATAACATTTACAATTTGAAGGTCTTGACGTTCGCTAGTACCGTCACTGGCTCCAAACTGAATCCTCCTATATATTCAAAAAAGTGTTCATAAAAAGCTAATTACCTTTCCAACCATAGGTCATTATAGTACATTATTTGCTGGCGCAGAGACCGAGTCGGCGTCATTTCCTTTCTCCACATTCTTCACAGGCTTTTCAGGAACAATTCGTGTCTTATCAACTTCTTCTAGTGCGATTGTGTCAACGTCTTCATTTAGATTCTGGTCATTCTTTGCTTCCTTGGTGTCTCCTTCGGCTACAGACGTGTCCGGCTCACTGGTTGGTGCTTGGAAATATTCCGTATTTTTGATGAAACTGTGTGCAAATTATTGAACATAAATATTGGGTCATTCATTGTAAACGGGAATGAAGAACATGAGGCCTTTTTTGGCCCGGTCATCCTCATGTACCTCATTATGACTGCGGTTCTCAGTATTATGTGCGAACTCAGACATTCAAACAGTCTGCTGGAACTTGGTTTTTCGCTTGTCAGTCAAATTCAAAACTCAAACAAATTCAAAACTAAATACATTCTTCGACCAAATGATCCCGCATAATTTAGCTCAAAATCATATTTGGTTTCCATTTGGTGGGTCTTCTGACTTTTATTTTTAAGTTTTCTGATTTTTAGGTTGATTGACAGAAGCGAAAAACCAAATTAAATTACAAGCCAACTGCTTAAATGTCTGAGTTCACATAATACTGAGAATCGCAGTAAACGTATAAACGACGTTTTGAGTAAAACAGATTGTTCGTCTATACGAGCGTTTTGCCAATCGTTTTCAGCGTTTTCGAAAAACACGGTTATCAAATGTTGACGTGCGGACTTATGGTGCGTATTTCTTATCAAAATTCAATTCAACATTTGTTTTTAAATATGTTGTTCGTTTTTTCTAGTTGGCATTCGTTTTGAATCAGTGAAAGAAAGTGGCAATTCATATGTTTACCAACAATAGGTTATTGATCTTCTAATTTCAGCTATTTTTCAATTTTCAAATTTTGTTTTGCTTTTTGAAATTCAAATTTGTATGCCTTTTTTCAATTTTTTTATTCAGTTCGATAACTTGAAATTTCCCAGGCTTTTTTCTTTAAAACCCGAAAAAATGGTACTATTTTCATGTTTTAGAAATAATTTTGAATGTTGAAAATTCATACCCTTTTTCCAAATTTTCTGTCCTGTGCGAGAATATGAAATTTCCCATCTTTTTTTGCGAGAAGGTGTTTAAAAGGGTGCTATTTTCGTATTTATTAAGCTGATTTAAATGTTGCATTTTAACACTTATTTCCATTTTTTCATTTGATTGTGATGAATTGAAATTGAAATTGTTTTCATTGAGCTCGCGTGTCAGCCACGCACTGCATGTGCCGCAAAATCTCCCGTCAAGAGATTCTCATTTCCCGCCAAAACAGGCTATTAAATCATTTACGCGCAAAAATATAATGTCAAGCATTATGTTTTCATTTATCTTCGTATGCCTGTGGAAAAATGCGCGCCAGGAACGGAATACTTTTTGTCCGCCAAAGACTGATCTATTTAATGTGAAACATTATGGATGTTTTGGAGGCAAATATTGAGCGTATACGAGAATATCGGCAAAACAACCTAACTTATCAACAAATCAGTGAGTTATTCCATGAGAATTTCCCTGAAGTACGAAGAGGCCGGATTTTCTGTGAGAAGTATTCGTTTGGTATGCACGAAACATGGATTGAAGAAAACAACCGATGTAGAGGTAGACCAAATCGTACGAAGATGTGTGAATGAGGTATAACAAACATGAAATTCAAATTCTTCTGAATTGATAGTTTATTCGGGACTTATCGTTGTCAAATTCTCTTTTATTCAGGTTGGTCCAACGTATGGACGTAAATTAATGACCGGCTACGTGCGCAGTAAGGGCTATAGCTTTAGCGGTAATCAAGTTGCTATGTCACTGCGACGTGTAAATCCCACAGATCATGCAAGAAGAAGGGCAGATACAGTGCGAAGACAGAATCCGGTACCATACAGTGCACTTTACTATGGCCACAAACTACATTGCGATCAAAATGAGAAACTTGCTATGTATGGGTGTACTTTATATGCTTTTAATGATGGCCACAGCTCAAAAATCGTCAGATTGTTTTGTATGCCGAAGAAAAATGCTTTGGTGATATATTCTCACTTCAGGTGAGTTGTTGCCATAACGTTGATTATTGGCTCCCAAAATGTTAAATTGTTTCTTATGACACCAGATCGTCCGAATTTTCGCAAAACTAGCCTGCCATGCACTATATCTGTGATACCAGTTGAACCTCCCATAAGCGACCACCCAAAATGTCAAGCTTTGTGGTCGCTTACGAGAGGCGCGTCGCTTACGAGAGGTTCCAACACTTAATTGGAAACTTTTGGTATTTTGGAAAACTGGCGGTCGCTAAGGAGAGGTGGTCGCGGCATACGAGAGTGGTCGCAACATACATCAACTTTATTAATCACAACCGGAGGTTCAACTGTAGTATCTTTGTGTATTTTTTAATGTATTTCTTATGATTACTCAACAGAGATGTATTGATCAAAGAAGGGATATGGGACACTGTGAGAGTCGATCATGGGACTGAGGCTTGTCTTATGCTGTTTGTTCAGAATATGTTAAGACATCTAAGGCAAAATCAAGCGTGTGAACCATATGTCCAGACTCGTTCCCGACAGGTAACTTTGCGAGGTTGTAGATTTCATGTGAGCTGATTAAAGTTTCTGAACTCAAATATTATTATTTTTGATCTCTTTAGAATCTACCAGCAGAACGAAAGTGGCCCGAGGTAAATCAGCGTGTGTTATACCCAATAAAAGAAACGTTGGTGAGAATGGAAAATAGTCTTCTGAAAAACCGCCTTGATCCAGTTGAACAATTTTGCATCTCCTTCATAACCATGAATGTTGTTGACGTTGGATTACAAAGGGTATTGGCTTCTTGGAATTCACATTCAATCGAAGGTTTGTTTTCTACTATCACAACAATCGCTCAAAATAATGTCATTAAGACTGCCTATTTATTTCTACACAGGTAAAAACGACAGAATTCCGAACTTTGTTGCAAGTAATACCAACAGTCTTAATCCAGTTAATGGAGCCTCTGTGCCAACTTCCGACGAAGTATTATGTTTGTATACCGAAGCAGGTGGACACATAACTACAGACTGCCATTTTGGCATAGATCCCCTAGCAGGGGATGACATACTTATTAGGAGACGTGACGAAGAATTTGCACAAAATAATCACTCTTTCACTGAAATATTCAATAATGTTGTAAATGGAAACGATTTATTTCTAGAACAAGCAGTTAGACATTTCATATTACTTACAAGGAGTTTATCTTCAACTTGAGCTGATCGAATATACATCTACTCAGTTTCGTATATAAAAATGTAACGATATGAATAGAAAATAAAATATTACTTTAACTAGAATGATATTAAAATGTCCTACCTAAGCACTTTTTAACGGCACACATTAAAACCTAAATCAACGCTCAAGTCTAAAACCTTTTTGCACTTTTGCAAAGTCGAATTGCTTTGATGAGCCATCTTTCGTCTTCGTTTGTAGACTTGGAATGATAGTTTCCAGTCTCTCCCGAATGAAAAAAAAAGAAGAAAAGAAAAACGAATGTCAAAATGAAAAACGAATGTCAAAATGAAAAACGAATGTCAAAATGAAAAACGAATGTCAAAATGAAAAACGAATGTCAAAATGAAAAACGAATGTCAAAATGAAAAACGAATGTCAAAAAGTAGCAAAACGAATGCCAACTAGAA
>JAUJYZ010000830.1:7500-55000 GCA_033675265.1 Actinostola sp. cb2023 | reverse complement strand
CAAATAAAGTTATAGATGTTATAAAATATATATACATATATAAAAATTAAAGTCAATAATGCAGAGTCTCACTTGAAGGAGAGTCTAAAGATGTTGATGACAATCATTATGATTACCACAACAACAACAACAACAACAACAACAACAACCATCACATTATCCGTCATCATCATCATCATCATCAGCAGCAGCAGCAGCATCATCATCATCATCATCATCATCACCATCATCATCGTCGTCGTCATCATCATCATTAGGGACCTTAAGCACCAGGACGACGACGTCGAGGACGACGAAGTTCGAATAAAGTGTTTTGTTGTCTATTGTTTTCATAATTGCTTCATTTTCCGTGTTTTCACTAAATTTGCGCCGCCTTTCATGAATGACATTGTCTTTTTGTGGTCCGGTTGACCGAAAACAACTATCTGTACAAATAACGAACTGACGTTCTCGTTCTCTTTGCGTCGTCAAACATAGGCATTTCACGTCGTAGTTTAGCACTCAACGCCTGGAGTTAAGACCAAATCGAGCTCATTTCCTACATTCCAACAAGAAGTTATTGAATGTTGTAATTAGCGCTATTGTTTCTCTGACGTCGTCGTCGTCCATTTCGTCCTCGATGCTTAAGGTCCCTAATATCATCATCGTTATCATCTTTATCGCTAACGTCATCATTTTCATCATGCTTCATCGTCATCAACATTATACTCGTCGTCCATGTTCGCACCCAGTCGTTACTTAACATACTTTACTGACAATGGAAAGGGAAGTAATGAAAGCGCACAAAGGCGCTTGTGAAGGAGGGCGCAAAGGCGCTTTCTTCCTCTCTTCCCACTACACACAGCTCGCGCCCACAGCGCGAATAAGAGAAGCGACTGGGTACAAATCTGCTCGTCGTCGTCGTCCTCATCCCACCACTATACTTCCGTCATCATCATCATCATAAACACCACCACTACTATCGTCAATGATGCTGATGCATCACTTACCCATTCGTATGGCTACTTGCCCATCAGGTGTCGTGTCAGCAATATAAGCCATCGCAGTTTGTGTCATGATCGTAAAGAACCCACAGAAACCGTTAATAACCGAACCAATGAACAGCATATATATCGGCCAGCCGGTATACATCACGATGAGGGCATTGAGTGCCTCTATGGATGCACCAATCACTGGCGCCGCTAGAGCTGGCTTCCGCCCCCCGGTGTCCGTCCAGGGTCCCACAAACAGTGATATTATGATGGATGGTATGGATAGGCACATGACGTTAGCAATGTCAAAACGAGAAGCCACCAGTTGGACCTGGGGAAAGAAGACATTAAAATAAACAATGTGAATAAACTAACAAACAAATCGTTATTGGACGTGTGCAGAGAAAACACGGAAATATTGGAACAATAAAACTTGGTTGTCACTAGCGACGCAAGCATAAGCGCAAGCACAAGAGGCCTTATGTCACTGTGAAAACAGGCCTGACGCAAGCAGAAGCGCAAGCACAAGAGGCGTTATGTCACTGTAAAAACGGGCCTGACGCAAGCATAAACGCAAGCACAAGAGGCCTTTGTCACTGTGAAAACGGGCCTGACGCAAGCATAAGCGCAAGCACAAGAGGCGTTATGTCACTGTGAAAACGGGCCTGACGCAAGCATAAGCGCAGGCACAAGAGGCGTTATGTCACTGTGAAAACGGGCCTGACGCAAGCATAAGCGCAGGCACAAGAGGCCTTATGTCACTGTGAAAACGGGCCTGACGCAAGCATAAGCGCAGGCACAAGAGGCCTTATGTCACTGTGAAAACGGGCCTGACGCAAGCATAAGCGCAGGCACAAGAGGCCTTATGTCACTGTGAAAACGGGCCTGACGCAAGCATAAGCGCAGGCACAAGAGGCCTTATGTCACTGTGAAAACGGGCCTGATACAAGCATAATAATTTATAAGCACAAGAGACCTTATGTCACTGTGAAAACGGATCTGACGCAAGCACAAGCGCAAGCACAAGAGCCCTAGCTTATGTCACTGTGAAAACGGCGAGGGAGGGGAGGCACGAAATTCAAAATCCAATCGTGGGTGCGTTCAGCTTTTTCCTTTAGCGTTAAAGAATCTATATCAACAATACCTCATCTTCCAAGTCCTTCATAGTCGCGTTTGTCGCGTTTCCAGAGAGACATCCCGATACTTCCTTGCTGCCAGGATTGTAAGGAAAGCCTTTATATGCACTAATTTTATAGTAGACAAACTGCTGGAATGTGGGCATGCTCATGAACAAACCATAGGCGTACAGAAAGATCACAACCTCGATCGTGAGGAATGAACGCCATGTGAGCTTTGGAGCGGACATCGTGGCCTGGTCTGAAAAAAACAAGTGAACAATCAATATCTTGTCGGAAACCGGAAACCGATAAGTCGTGGAAAATACTGCATCATTGGATCTTGATCAACCCTCCCCTCCCCCAATTACAACGACAATTAACTTTGATTGCCATATCTATTGACCCGTGAAGTAACGCTCAAGTATCGACAAAGACAAGTTTTGACAAAATTAATAGATAACTAGAAAGCTTTTAAGACACACACGAAGAAAGTCAAAGCATGCTTCACCGAGAGTATCTACGTGTTGTCGTTTAGCAACAGCTATAGCTACAATATTGTTGACTATTATTTTTTAAGATGAATATTGCTTGGATACAAAACAACGTTGCTGCCAGGTCGATGTATGCATTCGCTCGACAAGAAATTACAGATCATTCCGACTCCATTTCGTCTTTTTAATTCGGTTAGAGGTATCAATTCAGCTATATTTACAAGCCCCAAGCAATGGGAATCAGTCAAACGGTTGAATTCAGTATTAAAGTATTATATGCACAGCAGAAATTAAAGTGGTATGTTTTTACACTCAGTGTAAAAGTCTGTCGTCTCTTTCTCTTGGTATTCGCAATAGCTTTTATTCATAATGCAATTATTTATACGAATATATTTTTTGATAAAGACATTGCTATTTGTAATTTATCGAGTGGTTGTTCGAGCATGCAGTAATAGGCTTGTAATCCTCCCATTAGAGTCGGATAATCTTGTCCCTGCATGCAAATCAAATATCAGTTCGAGCCACGAGTGTTTTATTCGCTCGGACCGCTAAAACTTTTGATACCAATGACAATAATAAATAAACACTGCAGAAACTGCTTTAACTTGAGATATTTCTAGGTGAACTTACCGTATTTTCCCTCAGTTCGGACAGCACAAGCTTTATGAACCCCGCTTGTCCGAAGCTGCTTGTCCATACGAGTCACGCAATCCTACACTAGCTAGTCAACAAGTGGTCACAGCATGGAACAGCATGTACTAAAGGTAAACTCTGGAATGGAACGACCGGGGAAGCCAAAACCAAATATTGAAAACACCGGTCGACAGAAACGAAATATCAGAGCAACTTAATCACGTAATATAATAATAATTTTTAACACACCTTTAATTTTGCCCCATAGCTTATTTATAATAGAGGATTACGGTATAAAACTATGATTGTATCATGCACATAAAAGAAAGAGGTAGGGAGGGGAGACGCGATCCGTTATTTGTTCTGCGATAATTTTTGTGGCTACTGTCTCTATGGAGACGTAGCCACTATGCCATCGAGTGTGTAAGTAAGTCCGTCAGTAAGTAATTCGGATAGTGTTCGGAAATAGTCGGGTGATCAGCCACGATGTCGCGACGATGTACCGATGAAAATACGTCGTGTGAAGCGAAAAGCATATAATTATGGAAACTCCATGGACATTGATTGTTATTAAAAACTGTTGTTGTTCATTATTTGTATACTGTCACAATTGTTTTCAATTAAACTTTGTATTAAAATACATTTCTGATTGAAATTAGCATTATATAGAACCAAAGAACAAGTTCCGGCAGATAGTTCAAGCATACTAGTTCAACATAGGAATCCGGGAGGAATCAATCCAACTACACATTTCTTCTACATTTCTTCTACATTTCAAAACCGTAGTAACTACATGTAGTTATAGAATACCTTTTTTTATAGTATACAGTGGAATCCCGATTTTTCGAACCAAACCTCGTTTCCCTTGGATTTGCTTCAGTCAAACACTGTAAATTTACCCCCGATTTTTCGAACCCTCGATTTTCGAAATATCCCTATTTTTCGAACCAATTATTGGCTCCCGTGGCCAAAATTACCCTCGATTTCTCGAACCTTGTAAATTTAAGTACCAATTATGTGCACTTTGATCTAAATTACAACTTTCAAGGACGATTTATTATAAAGAAGTGAGAAATCTGTCATCTGTTACTATACAACTTTCACCAAATCACTGTAAAAATATATAAACTCAGTACACCAATATTTGTTCTTGTTCTGCCGAATTAACTCTAATCTTTAAATTTACGTTTTGTTTGTACATAAAAATATGTAAAAGAGTGTCATAATACTTTGTTTGCCTTCTACGTTGTTTATATAACACAAATACCCATCATTCTAGCGTAATTCGATGCCACCTTCGATTTTTCGAACTCCCGATTTTTCGAAGTGATTTTTGTCTCCCTTGGAGGTTCGAAAAATCGGGATTCCACTGTACTTCATTTTTTTAGCATTAATTATTATTATCATTATTATTATTATCATCATTATTATTATTATTACTAGGCTAACCATAGGTCAAAAATTGCGACCTCCGAATTCGAAAACCAAGACAAATTGACAATCCTCCATGTACGTAAAAATGTTTTGATTTCGCGATCGTTTCTTGTCCATTTCAGCCGTGGGAACGGTCCATTCTGATTGGTTGATTTTTACAGAGATGTGATTGCCGCTGTCATGTTACATAGGAGGCTAGTTATTGCAAGCCCGTGTACTATAGACACGGGTCTGCTTTAGGAGGCTAGTGTACTACTGAACAGTTATAGAAATCTATTGACATAGAATTTATAAGCCATCTACGCTTCGCTCCGACGGCAATTATTATCACTGAAGAAAGATATTAGTATCAATCAATAAAAATCAACATACACTTTTTTTCTTTATCAATGTACGTACTTTATCGATTTTCAGTATTCATTTTGCTACACTTATGAACGGTCTCTTATAAACACCTATATCTTGAATTTAGAATAAAGTTTAGTACGGTTGGCGGCACGATATAAAACGAACGAGCTGTTAGGCAGATAATTCAGTGACAATGTCTCTGCATCTGGGATGACTTGGTTTCCAAGAGCTAGCATTTATACGGTACTAGGATTCGATCGACTACTTTATATGTTGCGGTCCACAGTGACAATCAGTGCAGCGACTTAGCACAACAGAGCTGAAAGACTAATATAATAACATTGCCTTCCCCTCGATATGTTGCTAACTAAAGCGATCGTCAACAATAAATGAAGATCTTTACATAATTCCATCGAAGAATCGGATATAAAATACGAGCAAAAAGGCTTCGATTCCACTCTGAACACGAGATCGCGAGTCACAAATGCCCAAATGAACGACGGGAACGTACGATATATGACGTCAGGGCAAAAGTCACGTGAAAAAAATCTTTCTCCACCCTCTGAAAAACACAAATCGAGAATCGAGCTGGCATCTGAATACACAGGAAGCCCAACCAAAGATTAGTTTTGCTCCCAGTTCGCTCGCTGGGGCTCGCTCACTGGTCGCAATTATTATTATTACTAGGCTAACCATAGGTCAAAAATTGCGACCTCCGAATTCGAAAACCAAGACAAATTGACAATCCTCCATGTACGTAAAAATGTTTTGATTTCGCGATCGTTTCTTGTCCATTTCAGCCGTGGGAACGGTCCATTCTGATTGGTTGATTTTTACAGAGATGTGATTGCCGCTGTCATGTTACATAGGAGGCTAGTTATTGCAAGCCTGTGTACTACTGAACAGTTTTAGAAATTTATTGCAGACATAGAATTTATAAGCCATCTACGCTTCGCTAAGACGGCAATTATTATCACTGAAGAAAGACATTAGTATCAATCAATAAAAATCAACATACACTTTTTTTCTTTATCAATGTACGTACTCGATTTTCAGTATTCATTTTGCTACTGACTTATGAACGGTCTCTTATGAACACCTATATCTTGAATTTAGAATAAAGATTGGTACGGTTGGCGGCACGATATAAAACGAAGGAGCTGTTAGGCAGATAATTCAGTGACAATGTCTCTGCATCTGGGATGACTTGGTTTCCAAGAGCTAGCATTTAGACGGTACTAGGATTCGATCGACTACTTTATATGTTGCGGTTCACAGTGACAATCAGTGCAGCGACTTAGCACACAACAGAGCTGAAAGACTAATATAATAACATTGCCTTCCCCTCGATATGTTGATAACTAAAGCGATCGTCAACAATAAATGAAGATCTTTACATAATTCCATCGAAGTACGAGCAAAAAGGCTTCGAATCCACTCTGAACACGAGATCGCGAGTCACAAATGCCCAAATGAACGACGGGAACGTACGATATATGACGTCAGGGCAAAAGTCACGTGAAAAAAATCTTTCTCCACCCACTGAAAAACACAAATCGAGAATCGAGCTGGCATCTGAATACACAGGAAGCCCAACCAAAGATTAGCGTTGCTCCCAGTTCGCTCGCTGGGGCTCGCTCACTGGTCGCAATTATTATTATTATTATTATTATTATTATTATTATTATTATTATTATTATTATTATTATTATTATTATTATTATTATTATTATTATTATTATTATTATTATGATTATCATTATTATTATGATTATTAATTTTTTCTTGTCGTTCCGATGTTTTGTTTACGATCGTTTCGTTCCGGAGTTCAGTGTTTTACTACTCCATTATCAGAATATTAATTGGGATCCCTGTGGTATGCTTTTTATACATTTTTGTGGCTACTGTTGCTTAGCAACGAAGCCACTATGCCATCTAGTGTGTAAGTCTGTAATGTAATGTAACAATAGAATCTTCGGATTAGTCAGGTGACTGTCAGGTGATCGAAAATCAGCCACGATGTCGCGACGATGTACCCGATGGTTTATTCGTCTGAGTTGTCGACATTTTATCGAGTTCGAAAATTAAAAGTTCTTCTCGACATTTTACTGACATTTTATCGATTCGCATACGAGAAAATACGTCGTGAAACTCGTCGTGAGTCCATGGAGTCACCATTGCCGGCCGGTTTCATATCGTGAGAGACTGGGTACGAATCCCTAAATACACAACTCTGTCCGCTGCTCCATACATTTCTTTGTAAATTCTATCATTTTTGAATGGCCGTAAGTCGTTCAATATTGACCCGATTACAGCTATGCGGTACGTCACGCGTAACCAGTAAATCGGAACATTCAAATGAAGTTTTGAAGTCTAGACTCAGTCTCGAACATTCAGACAGAAAAATCTAAATATCCGCTAAATATTTTTTCAAAAACGTTCATAAAATTAAAATTAAATTGGATGAAAATTTGTGTCGGCTAAACCTACATCCTCTGCAATCACAACAGCTTGAGTAAACAGATATTTGATACTTTTTTCCTATAAATATATTCGTGGAGATTTGATTTTTCTATCTGAATGTTCGAGATTCGAGTCTAGACTTCAAAACTTCATTTTTAACTCGATACAATTACTCCATGTGCTCTTTCTGGCTGTGTGGGTCTTGTGTTGATTATCACAATATTTAGGGATTCGTACCCAGTCTCTAACGATATGAAACCCGGCAATGTGCTTTTCGCTTCACGCTTTGTTTAGAAGGGTAAGTTTACACACTGTATTCTACTATTCTATGTTATTTTGCACCAGAAACAAGACACATTTCTCGCCGTGCAAAGTGTCGAGTGTACATGTTGTTATAAAGATGTTTTCAAGTTCTTCAGTGACATTTGTTGAGATTATTTTCCAGCTGAATATCGATCGTGTTTGTTTGTCCTTTTATAATCGCTCCATCAGTCCATGACGATCGACTACCGTAAAGTTCCGAAAGTAGAGTGCAAATTAGAAAAGCTTGAAAACTAAATAACTAATTAGTACTAAATAGTACTAATGAAACAATAGAAAACAATAGAAATAGCACTATTTAGTACTATTTAAAATTAGTACTATTTCACGCTTTTCTAAATTGCACTCTAGCGAGGTCGTTACTTTCGGATTTAGCAACCTTAGGTAACTGTTACTTTCGGGGGTTCGCTACTTTCGGGTGGTCGCTACTTTCGGGGTGCTAAAAACGTTACTGACTTTTAGGAGCCATACCCGGTGTATCTTAATTTAACTGAAACAACGAATATTCACAGGATCTAGAACGTATTATATTATGACTATAGCTTTTGTTACATTTGTTTATGTGTAGCAGTAAATGTTCTGGCTCTTTGCGTGCTGTTTGCTAGTGCTGTTCGTCATCTAATCTAATCATCGCTCTAGAGAATGATCGCTACTTTCGGGGGATCGTTACTTTCGGGATTTGTTAGCAAGCATCAATTTTTATTGTTACTTTCGGGGGGTCGCTACTTTCGGGGGGTCGCTACTTTCGGGGGGTCGCTACTTTCGGAACTTTACGGTAGTTTGTGTAGTCGAGCACCTCCAATGGCTCCATGTAAACTGCCTGACTTAAAGGCTCAAGTAATTCTCTTCGAGGAACAAATAATGTCTTTATTATTAGTTTATACGAGACACAAACAAACACGGCTCTCGTTACTCTTTGTCCCAAAACTCGATAAAAGCCGTTCTAATCGAAATCACATACAGGACTCAAGTAGATATTCATCTTTATTTTGAAAGCAGTTTTAGAAATTCAAGCTATCAAAAGGACAGGATTCTAGAAGTGAATTTACGGCCATACACTGTATCGATCAAATAAGACACAGGAAGCCCAATACACAAACAGGTGAGCCTGTGAAACCTGAACAAATATTTACACACGAGAGATGGGTCTGGTTTCTGGTGCAAAATAGCATAAAATCATACTATATTAGAGTGTAAACTTATCTCAAATTTTTCATATACTTTAGGCGAAGTCAAATAAATAAATAAACACCACTTCATCAAAGTTGAGTTCAACGATCTTATATACAGAATATTGTCAAATTAAATAATATTCGATTACTAACGATCAATGCTGTTGATATTGATTGTTATTCTGAAAACTGTTGTTGTTCATTTATTTCAGTCTGACACTGTCACAATTTGTTTTCAATTAAACTTTGTATTACAATACATTTCTGATTTTAATTAGCAATTATATAGAACCAAAGAACAAGTTCCGGCAGATATTTCAAGCATACTAGTTCAACAGAGGAATCAATCCAACTACACATTGCTTCTACATTTCAAAACCGCAGTACCTACATGTAGTTACAGACTACCTTTTTGCTTATTTACAGTAGCCACATGTAGTCCTTGACTGCCTTTTTTTTTTCTCCCTCCGTTTTAGCCTCCCGTCCACAGGTTTCCGGTGTAGTTGCTAGTGTGGGACGATTGGAAAGAGAAAGAGAAGTCAGTCAGGAAACTAGTCGACTGAAAGCCGAAAGAGAAAGTTTAGTTATAATGAAAATACTAATTTCGTAAACGTATAACTTCCTGATGCGATTATTGGAAATTTCTTTCCTTCAAATTCTGCAGATAATTTATTTAATATATATAAATTTGTATATAGGAAAATGTATCTTTACTCGGTGAGTACTCGGGGAGTACTCGGGTGCTCTTGTATTGTTTAAAACCTTCCGACTCCCTCAACTAGTCACGACATTCATTGCAATAAGCCAGTTCAGAGTTTAAGAATAAGGTTCAGTGCGCATGCGATTTTATCCCGATTATATCACCTTCTTTTGTTAACGTTTGTGTTATTTTTAAATAACAAAAGAATTATTCTTAAACTCTGAACTGGCTTATTCTTCAGTGGAATCGAAAGCTAATCGAAGCAAGCAGTCACCTGGAAGCAACGCCAAGTCTGCGTTTATCACGTCGAAGAGTTCGAGTAAAGACTGAAGAATCTACGAAAATGATCACCGAAATCCTTGTTCTGATTGCTTTTCTAGTAGAAAATTGCACGGGTATAGCCTTGGTGAAAACCTACGGTGGTCGTGACGAGCGTTCGTCGGAGCTGGAAGAAGCCTTGATTGAAAGACGACCGTCCGAGTTTCTTCAAGACTTTACCGACTTCGACCAGCATGATCGTATTTTCCAAGAATTTGATCCACCAGAAAGCCACGAAGCAGACCCCAAAGCATGGAGACAAAGCCTGCCTCCCTTCAAAACGTCACTGAAGGAATGCCTTAAAAGCGTGTTGCTCATTCAAACGGTGGCTGGAAGCATTATTGGTTTGTTGGTCGTTTGCATCGTGATTCTCGACTTCACCTTTGCGGAATGGTGTTACAACATGAACAAGCAATGGGACAAGATGCCCAGGAAGGTCCAGAGCCTTCGAGTCACTGCTCAAGCTTTAGAGGGAGCTCTGATTGAGATGTGGGACTTCACTTGTATAGTCACGGTGTTTCCACTTTCTCTTATTAAAGATCTGCATTTGTTGACATTGAACACGCTGGCTGCGTTTATCGACATGACCTATCGGCTTTACCTGCAAATGGTCGGTGCTTATAACGCACCTTGGATGTCATTCCCACTCAATGCTTTATTCTGTATGGTAATCCTCGTCAACAACTACGTCCTAGCTCGCCATTTCTACCCATTGTCTTTGAAGAATACTATGAAGTTGGACTTTATCCTATCGGCGCAATTCATTATTGGGCTTCCTGCGTCGTTGATGCTTGTTTATGGTCTGTTCCCTTGGTACATCAAGCAGGATCAACACATCAAAGTTGTCATTGCGTCTGCTACTCCGTTAGTTACTGCTATTCCTAAAATAGTGTCTCGTCTTGGCGCACAGCACTTACAAGGGATCATACATCCTGGCACCGCGCATGTTCTTGTGGCAGCGCTATATGCAGCGTCAGCAGTGGTATTCCGAGTGATGCAGTCCGAATTGTCAAGCTTCAAGTTCTTCGTGGCTTTTAGGAATAGTTCATGCAGCAATAGATCTAGTCGAAAGGGTCACAATAACAATGCGCGATCACATCTGGGAATATCTGTATCGTATAATCGGACGACAAAGACAGTCAACACCCAAGTATCGCAGTCTAAGAAGTAGAAGGTTCATTGCAGACGTGACCATACAAATCATGCTACAAGAAGCAACCGCCTTGATCAGTTCATTGGGATTCATGACCGTTTATCAGGCGCTTTATAGTCGCGAAAAGCCGTTCATTGATTACGAGATAATAGGAGAGTTTTTTAAGCGCGCAACAGTTGGCCTTTTCATTGACTTGTTGTTTAACACTATGTCGCTATTGATTCAAACTCGTGTCATGAATATAGCAGTAATTAGGGTGTGGAAAAGGAAATGGCACTGTCACATCGTTATAACCACTCTGCTAGTTTCAATCTCTGTGATTTATTTTAGCGAGTACTTGCTGCAGATCGTCCAAGACAAGTACGGGAAACGCTTACGCCAACGAGATAACTGTACATATCCGAGTTTTCTCTAGGATTATGCGGGGAAGGCCCGGGGATAGGGGAGGGGCGATACTCCCTCAAAACGCTCACCCTATGCAAGGCTAAAAGGATATCATGAAACGCTTATTTTACAAGATAAAAAAAAAAGTTGAAGACACATGGTGCACATACATAAACAGGTCTTGCCTTTCATTGTCCCATACCATCCTACACTACATTCCATTCCTTCCATACTCCATCACTTCTGGTTTCTAATCAGTAAGGATCCTGAACTTTCACGTATCTTCCCTCACTCTCCCACCACAGCCTACAGCCGGCATTCCAACCTTAAAGACACACTAGTACACACACGTTTCACCTCTACTTCCAACACTCACATTCCTAACTGCTGAACCGTGTTCCCTCTCTCCTTGCTCTCCTTGGATGGCCTCCTGTAGTTTGATCTACATGTACCCCCATTATACTCAACCACTATCCCAGTTCTACATTGTACCACCGTCACTCCCTATATCCCAGATGTCATAGAATATGCTCGCATTTTGGATTCCTACTATGTATGGCTGACCTTCCTGATATATCTACCATGACTTATTTATTATACCAATTTACTTGATCACAACATCAAGTCAAACCAACCCATCTATGGCTTTTCAGGCAAATTTATAAACACTTTACCATTCAACACAGAAGAAAGATGGTGTTTCATACTTCTTTACTTCAAGTTGTGCCTCTACATTAACATTATTCTACATATTTATACCGTCTACATGGGTTTTATGTCATCATTTGTACAATATATCAAGGACTTCATTTCTACTCATTATTACTACTGGATCAAATATGACTATTGTCTTCTACCATCAGCCACATTGTCTATATTCACGATATTTATTATCAAGACTTTATCATCGTATCTTACAATGTATCTACAAAGTACTGGGATAGTACATCATTGGTCAACTTCACCACTATCATCTACAATGGAACAATTAAATAACAACATTATTACATATTCGCTAGATCCCCAATTTTTATCATCTTATGTTTTTTTACGGCCCTCCCACTATTGTTAACAGTCTAGCTTTCAATAAATAACTATTCCATGTAGTTTTGCCTGCATTTCCTCACCTTTTTATCCTTTCATGTAACTCCTTCTTTCCCCTTGTCAGTACTTTGGTCGGCCATTTTGGTTTACTCCTTTCCAGTACACACGTCCACACACAGGGTTCCCGTTTAAATTTATCCCCCCTTCGTCTTCTCCACCTCCCCCTCCGTAGTATTGGTTTTTTCCTAGGATGTCGCCATTTTTTCTTGAGTTTCCTGGCAACATATTCCCCTTCGTTTTCTTTTATTTATTTTCCGTTCTACTTTCTGTACACGTCACGGTTTGACGTTTTTTTCTTTTAAATTATGTCACGCGTTTCTTTTTACCGGCTTTTTCTTATAGTTTCGCTAACATCATAGCCAAGCTATATTCACCAAGGAATATGCCTATAAGCAACATTTTGCTAACCACGCATCCACTGGTCCGCCAGCGTTTCATTCTCCAAGGTAGGCTCTTCCCTTTTCTCCAACCTTCTGTTTCTTTTCAGCTATTTTTACCATTTATTTTCACTTTTTCCGGTTAAAGTTCAGGTTTTTGGCCTTACGTATGTTCACGAGTTAGCGTACATTGTAAGTCTCCCATTCATCCCACCCAACACTTATATATGTCCCTTGCACTATTGCATGAATTTATTTGGTAACCACGTGTAGGGTTAAGCTTCAAGGCCTTGAAGTATGAAACACGTTTGTCATCTACCATAATGACAACAGTTTAACGTCTTAACCCCTGATGAGTAATGTTAAACTGGGTTTACCAACCCTACCTCTAAATTCATGCTTCAGTGATCATATGAGCTCATATTCTACAGTCCCAATGAAGACCCTCTCCCTTTTATCCACAATTCCACCCCACATTATTTATCACTTATTCATTTACCCCAACAACAATAGAGTCCGATTACCTAATTCTCCTTTATCTATCAATCATCATTATTATTATTATTATTATTATCATCATTATTATTATTATTATTATTATTATTATTATTATTATTATTATTATTATTGTTGTTGTTATTATTATTATTATTATTATTATTATTATTATTATTATTATTATTGAATGAATAATAAATGAAAAATATTATTATTATTATTATTATGTACTTTACTAATATGACTAAAAGTGCAGTTTTGTAAAGTCCATCAGTTGTGCAACTTCTTCTAATAATCAGTGTAATCAACAATGGACATTTTCATTGACTCTGCTGGAACCTGTGATATTTTCTTTTTTGTCATAACGCAGTCCTCTCGTAAAGATTTCTTTATTGCTGACTATCTAGTAGTACGCGCTGTTGGATTTCCCTTGTATATGAACTTGGTTTGCATACAGTCATTTGCAAAAATTAGCTGTATATTTCTGTAGTGTGAACCGTGGGACTGGGACCTCAGGAACACGGTGTCAATCGTATATATTAGTGTGGACCGCGGGTCAGTCGTATATATTAGTGTGGACCGCGGGTCAGTCGTATATATTAGTGTGGACCGCGTGTCAATCGTATATATTAGTGTGGACCGCGGGTCAGTCGTATATATTAGTGTGGACTGCAGGGACCACGGCGGCAGTCATATCAAGCAATTTTTTTGTGGACGGGTATGAACTCAGGAACACGGTGTCAATCGAAAATTGTACTTCTTGCTTTAATTGCGGTGGATTTGAAGTGTTCAAGTATCACTCATTCACCCGACTTCTCAATAGGAATGTTGCCTTGTTTTGGTGGATTTTGTTCCCTATACGAAAAAAAGTATCCACAGCACCACAAAAGTAGGCGGACTATTGATTTCCTTTCAATGATTTTCTAAAACTTCATTCTAGAGACGTAGATCGCTCACTAAATCTTCCACAGCAGTGCACTTGGCAAAACAATAGCGATACTTCATGTCCACAAAAACTTTTCACACGTTTTGTTTCAACAGCCAATCGATCTCTGGTTGGCACATCGTTGGCCCATGAATGACAAAAGCTGAAGTATCGATTATGCAAATAGGTACTTTGAAATCTGAATCCTAACGCATGCGCAGACAAAATGTATACATGCTATATGGCCGTAAATTCACTTCTAGAATCCTGTCCTTTTGATAGCTTGAATTTCTATAACTGCTTTCAAAATAAAGATGAATATCTACTTGAGTCCTGTATGTGATTTCGATTAGAACGGCTTTTATCGAGTTTTGGGACAAAGAGTAACGAAAGTAGCGACCCCCCGAAAGTAACAGTAAAAATTGATGCTTGCTAACAAATCCCGAAAGTAACGATCCCCTGAAAGTAGCGATCATTCTCTAGAGCGATGATTAGATGACGAACAGCAGTAGCAAACAGCACGCAAAGAGCCAGAACATTTACTGCTGGTACACATAAACAAATGTGTCACAGGTTCGTTCTGACTCATCTTTATTCTCCTTGCTTCTGCATCAATCTCTTATTTATATAGTGTATAGGCGAGGCCTCATAACAGAAAAAAAACTCGATTTCACACGTTGGCGAGAGGCCACAAAAACTTCATTGTCATTCTTAGCCTTAGCATCGTTGTTTTGAAGCTTTTGGTAAAGCACTACCCCAGATAAACCGGGAAAGAATCCTCGACCTCCATCACCAAGGAATGCCGCAAAGAGCAATTGCTGAAGACGTTCGTGTTAGTGTTCACTTGGTTTTGTGAACAAAGTCGTTATACACTAGGACGAAAATAACACTTCCCTCCCTCAGCCTCGAAAAGCTCCAGTGAGAGAAAAACTCACAGTGGATGTAGTAGAATATATAGAGTCTGAAAAAATACAGTCATTTGCAAAAATTCTGGCCGCTACGAAATATCAATATATCAATATATCGGATGCATTATGGGTAATTAAATAATCGAAAATTCCCTTAAAGCGGGTTAACGCCAGCAAAGTTGGTAGAAATATTTAGTATAATGTTTGTTTTAGTCATACGTTTGTTGTTTGTACATTTTGCTTCATTTAATAAGTTAGGAAACCCAAAATAGTATTATTTAATTACCCATAATGCACCCGATATATTGATATATTGATATTTCGAGGCGGCCAGAATTTTTGCAAATGACTGTATGCAAACCAAGTTCATATACAAGGGAAATCCAACATCGCGTACTACTAGATAGTCAGCAATAAAGAAATCTTTACGAGAGGCCTAGGACTGCGTTATGACAAAAAAGAAAATATCACAGGTTCCAGCAGAGTCAATGAAAATGTCCATTGTTGATTACACTGATTATTAGAAGAAGTTGCACAACTGATGGACTTCACAAAACTGCACTTTTAGTATATTAGTAAAGTACATAATAATAATAATAATAATAATAATAATAATAATAATAATAATAATAATAATAATAATAATAATAATAATAATAATAATAATAATAATAATAATAATAATAATAATATAATAACAATAATAATAATAATAATAATAATAATAATATTTATAAGAAAGACAAACGCAAGGAAATTACGACGTTTCGACATCGTCCGATGTCATTATCATAATTATCGACATCGGACGATGTCGAAACGTCGTAATTTCCTTGCGTTTGTCTTTCTTATAAATATAGTTTCTAAGTCGAAGCTCATCCAATAATAATAATAATAATAATAATAATAATAATAATAATAATAATAATAATAATAATAATAATAATAATAATAATAATAATAATAATAATAATAATAATAATAATAATATAGATGCAAAAATTACTCGATGCTGATTGGTTGAGAGCAGTGCAGTTCAAGTGTAACACCAGTGCAAAAATCTGTAATTCCAGTGCAAATTACAACATTTTAAGGATCCTGATTGGCTAAAATACAATAGAAAATATATTAGCCAATCACATTGCAGTCTTTTCAATGCAATATTTTGGTGGAAACTTCAAAAAAATTCCCGAGCAAAAACAATGGCGGCCATTATTCAAAAACAAAGATTTGCTCAGGCAACCGAAAGAACAATACAAGACCTAAAAAATGGCTCGAAAAGCCAAAATACCAGCAAAAGCACTGCGCTTTGTGGTTGAATGACAAATTGGTGCCACGAGAAAGACGTAGCACAAGAAATGGAAAACATTGAACCCGGCGAGTTAAATAATCTGCAGCTCGAGCGGTTTAACGCAGAAGTGAAAACAAAAAATGGAGATGATTACGAACCAGACAGCCTACGCGTAATGTTGGCTGCTTTGGACAGGCATCTCAAAGATAAAGGCTACAAATTCTCAATAATACGAGACCGAGAATTCAACTCGTCCAAACTTGTGCTCGAAGGAAAAGCAAAACCGACTACGCAAAACTGGACGGGGAAAGAGACCCAACAAGGCACGACAAGTCACTCAACAAGAAGAGGAAGTGCTTTGGGAGGAAGAAAAACTTGGATACACAAACCCAGACTCATTAATAATGACGATATGGTGGATACTTACCCAACATTTTGGCTTTCGTGGTCGTCAAGAGCACCACGACATGAAAATGCAAGATTTCCGCTTTGGTAGAGCTGACAATGGGCAGGAGTTCGTAGAATTTGCCGAAGGCCCCACAAAAACCAGAACGGGTGGTCTAAGCACAAAACCAAGAGATTTCCTTCCCAGAATGTTTGAAACTGGAGGAGAACGATGTCCTGTAAAGCTGTTCAAAGAATACAAACGGCGGCGACCATTGGAGTTACAGAACGAAGGTCCATTTTATTTGTCCATCAATCATAAGAGGAAGTTAAACGCACAGATTTGGTACACAGTCCAGCGGATGGGTGTGGACAAAATAAATACCATGATGAAGACCTTGGTCGAAGGAACAACCCTTGAAACAAGCGGAAAGAAATTCACCAACCATAGCGCGAGAAAAACTCTCGTAGGGAAGCTTAAAAAGGCAAGAGTCGAACGTGCAGGGATAGCAAAAATCACCGGCCACCGAAACATCCAGTCGATAGACGACTATGACGAAGCTGACGAACAAGAGCAATGTGAGCTCTCGATGGCCATATCCAGCAGAAATAACAGCTCAGCGGGAATGATAATTCCAGTCAGTCAACATCCTTGTCAAATCCAAAACAATCCCGGCTTGAAATTGAATGAAGCTGCTTCGTTGGATGTACATCGATGCACAGATTTTCAGCGACAGCATTCAGAAAACACCCAAGTTCTACAGCCTTTCCCTTCTGTGACCCCTTCTGTGGCTGGATTTTCCAGCAGCCAGAGTTCGAATGCAGCTCTCACCTTGGGATCTCATGGTCAAATAAACAAGTTCAACAGCTGCACTGTCGCGTTCAACTTCAACAAGTCGCCAGGTACAATTCCGTTGAGAAAACGACGCTACATAATCGATCCAAAGCGATTCAGAGAGCGACTGAACATTTGACACAGTCCCGATGTGGCCACAGTTGGTAATTTTTGGCTCTACTCTGTACGATTTTAGCTTTGATTTTGAGCTTCTTTAACTGTGTTTGCATGACGCTAAGATTTGATTTACATGTAACTGAGAATTGTAATTGTTGATTGTCTACAACCAATCGTGACAAATAAAATTCTCACGTGGTACTCACGCACCATTGAAATGCATTGTTGTATATTTCGTACCCGGAGTTTTAAATGAATTTTTGCATCTATATTATTAATAAGTAATCATACGATTTCTCGTTCAATTTGGATTAATTTGGATTAATTCGCCCTACGGGCTCGTGCAATTTTGATACTCTTTGAAAAACTCACTCGTGCAAATAAATTCCTAATTGAACTCGAAACCGTATGATGATTACCTATACTAGTACTACTACTACTAATAATAATAATAATGCTTGCAACAACAGACTGAAATTGTGCTGGCAAAATTGCGCACAATGTTGCACCATGTGTCTTCAACTTTTTTTTTAATCGTGTAAATTAAGCTTTTCAGTATCCTTTTAGCCTTGAATAGGGTTAGCGTTTTGAGGGAGTATCGCCCCTCCCCTATCCCGGGCCTTCCCCGCATAATCCCGGCTAGAGAAAACTCGGATATGTACAGTTATCTCCTTGGCGGAAGCGTGTCCCGTACTTGTCTTGGACGATCTGCAGCAAGTATTCGCTAAAATAAATCACAGAGATTGAAACTAGCAGAGTGTTTATAACGATGTGACAGTGCCATTTCCTTTTCCACACCCTACTTACTGCTATATTCATGACACGAGTTTGAATCAAAAGCGACATAGTGTTAAACAACAAGTCAATGAAAAGGCCAACTGTTGCGCGCTTAAAAAACTCTCCTATATATCTCGTAATCAATAAACGGCTTTTCGCGACTATAAAGCGCCTGATAAACGGTCATGAATCCCAATGAACTGATCAAGGCGGTTGCTTCTTGTAGCATGATTTGTATGGTCACGTCTGCAATGAACCTTCTACTTCTTAGACTGCGATACTTGGGTGTTGACTGTCTTTGTCGTCCGATTATACGATACAGATATTCCCAGATGTGATCGCGCATTGTTATTGTGACCCTTTCGACTAGATCTATTGCTGCATGAGCTATTCCTAAAGCCACGAAGAACGTAAAGCTTGACAATTCGGACTGCATCACTCGGAATACCACTGCCGATGCTGCATTTAGCGCTGCCACAAGAACATGCGCGGTGCCAGGATGTATGATCCCTTGTAAGTGCTGTGCGCCAAGACGAGACACTACTTTAGGAATTGCAGTAACTAACGGAGACGCAGACGCAATGACAACTTTGATATGTTGTTCCTGCTTGATGTACCAAGGGAACAGACCATAGACAAACATCAGCGCCGCAGGAAGTCCAAGAATGAATTGCGCCGATAGAATAAAGTCCAACTTCATAGTATTCTTCAAAGACAATGGGTAGAAATGGCGAGCAAGGACGTAGTTGTTGACGAGGATTACCATACATAATAAAGCATTGAGTGGGAAGGACATCCAAGTTGCGTTATATGCACCGACCATTTGCAGGTAAAGCCGATAGGTCATGTCGATAAACGCAGCCAGCGTGTTCAATGTCAACAAATGCAGATCTTTAATAAGAGAAAGTGGAAACACCGTGACTATACAAGTGAAGTCCCACATCTCAATCAGAGCTCCTTCTAAAGCTTGAGCAGTGACTCGAAGGCTCTGGACCTTCCTGGGCATCTTGTCCCATTGCTTGTCCATGTTGAAACACCATTCCGCAAAGGTGAAGTCGAGAATCACGATGCAAACGACCAACAAACCAATAATGCTTCCAGCCACCGTTTGAATGAGCAACACGCTTTTAAGGCATTCCTTCAGTGACGTTTTGAAGGGAGGCAGGCTTTGTCTCCATGCTTTGGGGTCTGCTTCGTGGCTTTCTGGTGGATCAAATTCTTGGAAAATACGATCATGTTGGTCGAAGTCGGTGAAGTCTTGAAGAAACTCGGACGGTCGTCTTTCAATCAAGGCTTCTTCCAGCTCCGACGAACGCTCGTCACGACCACCGTAGGTTTTCACCAATGCTATACCCGTGCAATTTTCTACTAGAAAAGCAATGAGAACAAGGATTTCGGTGATCATTTTCGTAGATTCTTCAGTCGAACCCTTCGACGTGATAAACGCAGACTTGGCGTTGCTTCCAGGTGACTGCTTGCTTCGATTAGCTTTCGATTCCAGTGAAGAATTGCAATGAATGTGGTCCACTAGTTGAGGGAGTCGGAAGGTTTTAAAAAATACAAGAGCACCCGAGTACTCCCCGAGTACTCACCGAGTAAAGATACATTTTCCTATATACAAATTTATATATATTAAATAAATTGAAGTAGAGAATGAACTGGAGGCCATGCCTGGTGTGTGAATGAAGGAACTCAAGACTTCTTCAGGCAAAATTGTGGTGGTTTATTTCCGGCAGACGTTTCGCCGATGAAGGCTTTGTCAATGCACAGTGACTCTCTCTCTCTAAAATTGTATATATACACAATATGCAAATGTGAATGGAATTAGTACAATTGTAACAAAGGTAGTAATGAATTGTCAATGTTCATTGTTCTTAGACACTAAGGACTCTGCCAAACACAGCCATTCATAATGTTAGTAGAAACCTTTTTGATTTCTAGTGCTTCGATGATCTTTCTTTCGGTGTAAATTTGGATATTCGGGTGAAGTATGTTCCATGTGATGTTTTCTCCCTTCAGCTGGGGGTCTACATTGTGATGTTTGAGGTGACTGTAGACTGTCTGACTTTTCATACGCAGATCAGTGTTCTTTGATGCGTGAGCCAATTGTACGTCCAGTCTCCCCAATGTATATGGATTGACAATGAGAGCACACTATTCGGTAGACGCTATGCTTGGTTAGACATTTCTTTGTTATTTCGGCTAGTCTGCATGTTTCGCATTCGTTGGGACAACTTTGTTTATCCTTCGGAGGTGCAAAGACTGCTGATTGTTTGCGACCATTCATGAAATGAATCCCTTACGTTATTAATTCCTGATCGGCGTATTACTGCCTGTGTGCGCCGTTTTATTTCTTCATTGATAAATGGTATTTTGAGGCAGATATCATCTTGGTGTTCTTCAGCTCTAGAAGGTGTGTTTTTTATAGAGCTCGTCTCATGACAGATTTGATAAATTTCTGAGGGTACCCATTACGGATGAACAAAGATGTGATGGTCCGGAGTGACAAGGTTTTTGATTTAGAGTCGGATGATCTGGCAAGTGCTCTTCTCGTTTCTCCGATCAAGATCCCTCGTTTAAGCGATATCGGACCATGGCTGTCCCATGGGACAATGCACTGACTGTTGATCGGTTTAATGAATAGTGTAGTGGTGAATTGTTTACTCTTCTGATCGAGGGAGACCATGGTATCTAGAAATGGCAGATGGTTTTCTTTCGGCATCTCGATGGTGAATTTCAGTGCCGAGTTTAGGTTGTTAGCGGTAGATAGTAGTTTTACCGCGGTGATTGTGTTTGACATCCACGCAATAAACATATCGTCTATGTATCGTTTCAGTACCATGGAGTATCGCCAAATGTTTCAAGAATCTTTGAATCAAGGTTGTTCATGTAGATTATGGCAAGAATAGGGGCGAGGTTGTTGCCCATGGCAAGGCCGGTCTTCTGGGTGTAGCTGTTACCTCCAATTAGTATAACATCGCTCGTCAGACAAAGTCGGATAAGTGATTCAAAGTCATCATCGCTCAGAGCTCCCAGTTCACAATCTGATTTGTGTTCTGAAAACAATTGTTTCGCAACTGTGTAGACACTGGGAGTTATTGCATCTCGATCGTCTAATGGGATGGAGCCATATAGGTTGGATACATCAAGGCTGCAAAAATCATGAACGTCTTCTTCAATACCAGATAGAAAACTGATGAATTCATCTGTGTTTTTAAGATGAGCCGGTACGTGTTCTAGGAACGTCTTGAGTGAATTGGCCAGAAACTTGGATAGGCGTGTAGCAGGGGTGTCTGTTGCTGCATGTATCGGTCTGCCTTTCATTTCTCCTTCTTTGTGGTCTTTGGGTAGACAATATGCCGCACACGGCAGCGGCTCGCTGCAGATGTTAAATTAAATAAATGATCTGCAGAATTTGAAGGAAAAAGAATTCCAATAATCGCATCAGGACAGTTATACGTTTACGAAATTAGTATTTTCATAATAATAATAATAATAATAATATAATAATACTTTATTCAAATACTAAAATATATTTGAAAAGGAGAAACTTTGAGGTTAACTCTATGTGCAAGTCTCCTTTACACTACAAATAAATAAAAATATAGATGAAAATATTAGAAGTTCAAAAATTGATATGTACATATATTTACAATTTCATTGTTCTAACTAACTAACTAACCTTTCTCTTTCGGCTTTCCGTCGACTAGTTTGACACGGTGTCAATCGTATATATTAGTGTGGATCGCGGGACTACGGGAC
Source organism: Actinostola sp. cb2023 (assembly GCA_033675265.1). Lineage (NCBI taxonomy): Eukaryota > Metazoa > Cnidaria > Anthozoa > Actiniaria > Actinostolidae > Actinostola > Actinostola sp. cb2023. Next base: position 32,516 of record JAUJYZ010000830.1, on the reverse strand, counting down.
CGCGGTGGCAGTCATATATATTTCTGTATAGTGTGGACCGTGGGACTGGGACCTCAGGAACACGGTGTCAAACGTATATATTAGTGTGGACCGCGGGACTACGGGACCGCGGTGGCAGTCATATATATTTCTGTAGTGTGGAACGGGGGACTGGAACCTCAGGAACACGGTGTCAATCGTATATATTAGTGTGGACGGCGGGTCAGTCGTATATATTAGTGTGGACTGCGGGACCACGGCGGCAGTCATATCAAGCAATTTTTTTGTCGACGGGTATGAACTCAGGAACACGGTGTCAATCGAAAATTGTCCTTCTTGCTTTAATTGCGGTGGATTTGAAGTGTTCAAGTATCACTCATTCACCCGACTTCTCAATAGGAATGTTGCCTTGTTTTGGTGGATTTTGTTCCCTTATACGAAAAAAAGTATCCACAGCACCACAAAAGTAGGCGGACTATTGATTTCCTTTCAATGATTTTCTAAAACTTCATTCTAGAGACGTCGATCGCTCACTAAATCTTCCACAGCAGTGCACTTGGCAAAACAATAGCGATACTTCATGTCCACAAAAACTTTTCACACGTTTTGTTTCAACAGCCAATCGATCTCTGGTTGGCACATCGTTGGCACATGAATGACAAAAGCTGAAGTATCGATTATGCAAATAGGTACTTTGAAATCTGAATCCTAACGCATGCGCAGACAAAATGTATACATGCTATATGGCCGTAAATTCACTTCTAGAATCCTGTCCTTTTGATAGCTTGAATTTCTATAACTGCTTTCAAAATAAAGATGAATATCTACTTGAGTCCTGTATGTGATTTCGATTAGAACGGCTTTTCTCGAGTTTTGGGACAAAGAGTAACGAGAGCCGTGTCGTTTGTGTCGGTATAAACTAATAATAAAGACATTATTTGTTCCTCGAAGAGAATTACTTGAGCCTTTAAGTCAGGCAGTTTACATGGAGCCATTGGAGGTGCTCGACTACACAAACTACCGTAACGTTCCGAAAGTAGCGACCCCTCAAAGTAGCGACCCCCCGAAAGTAACAGTAAAAATTGATGCTTGCTAACAAATCCCGAAAGTAACGATCCCCCGAAAGTAGCGCATGGCAAAAAAATTCGTACGGCATAGTCGCCGAGCATGCGCAATGGATTGTTTAAAGAACAAAGAAAGTAACATAAATTTTATTTAAAAGCATTGGTCACTTCAGATAATTTCGTCTTTTTCTTGGATCACGAAGTCCCTTCACAGTTCCCAAATATCTATTGTTTTTCCTTGAACAAATATCGATAAATTGAGATGTTTTTAAGACAAGAACTATGTTTTCTAAACGGTTCCAAATCTACTAAATGAAAGTTTTTGCCTTTGAGCTAATCAAAAATACTATGCTTTACCAAAAGGGACAAAATATCAAGTTGTCGATATATACATTAAGTTGTAAATATATACATCAAGTTATCGATATTTATACATCAAACTGTAAGTATTATTTACAATATGAGTGGCAATGTTGTATCTTATTTACAATTTCGAGCCGAAGGCGAGAGATTGTAAATAAGATACAACATTGTCACGAATATTGTAAAATACTTATGATATTGTTAATCATTGTTTGAACCAGGTAGGCGTTTCAACCAGAATTGTAGTCAATATCTGATTGAGATGAAAAGAATATAATAATTAAATAACTGTTCTTTTAGCATTCAATTCTCATTCCGATTGCTTGACCGCACTAAACAATGAAGGCAGTTTCGTACGATAGCTTAGTTAAGATATCGATTGTTTAATATATGTTTTATTCCCTTTCATACTTGATAGTTTTTGAATAGAGTTGATTGCTCATTGAGTCATATACAAAGAACAAATACGGCAAATATGTAATATGCCTGCTTTTTCATTTAGAATACATTTACACTTTTGTTTGGTTTTCAAAGGGCGCTTTAATTGTGAATGCGAACGGAGTTTTGATTCTTTTCAATCAAATCAAGAACAACAGTTCTCACAGGAAGGTCAGAGCTAAGACGGGCGTTTGAGACGATGGCTGACAATTTTCGTAAACTGCCAAAAGTGCATCACAAGAGAGTCAGTTATTGAGGGAATGTGCCCAAACTAGCACCGAAGTAGTGAAGTGTAAAGATTTCTGGCAGATGTCTCGTAAAAACAAGGTAGCAAGGAAAGAGTCTATTGAATTTCTTTTGACACCGCATAAATTCCGTATGAAGTTCTAGTTCGACTAACATTATATACTTTACCATCTTCTAATTCGAGGTTCTTGAAAAGAATAATGTAGCAAGTGACGGCAATATTTAGCAGTACAGTACAGTACAGTATGTACAGCAAAGTACAGCGGCTTGAGCTTGGCTTTGAGCTACCTGTGATATTTGAATCTTGATGTATATTTGAATCTTGATGTATATTTGAATCTTGATGTATATTTGAATCTTGATGTATATTTGAATCTTGATGTATATTTGAATCTTGAGTATATATTTACAGTTTGATATCAGTACATATCGACAACTTGATGTATATATTTACAACTTGATGTATATTTGAATCTTGATGTATATATTTACAGTTTGATGTATAAATATCGATAACTTGATGTATATATTTGCAACTTAATGTATATATCGACAACTTGATATTTTGTCCCTTTTGGTAAAGCATAAAATACCGGCCACCACGAGAATATTATGAAATTCATGACAAAAATACAGTTAATTGAGCGATTTAAACTAGATAAACACGGTTCCCAAATATCTGAAATGAAAGTTTAATGTCAAAACAAAGTTTTTAGGCACATAAAAATGACTTACACAATGACTTGCTTAGTTCCCTAATCAGCTGAAAATGTAGAAAAATGGTGAATTCGTCTTTGGGTCGAGTAACAAAACAATTGGCGCACGGGAATAGTTCAAAAAGTTGATCGTTTTCGTCAAACATCTTGAAGTCTTTGAAGCTTCGTCCACCATCTTGTATACCCATAATACTCTTCTAAGATGACCACAGGTAACCCAAGCTATATATCAGTACATTATTATATAAGAAAATGTATGTGTATCATGTCAATAAAATCAATAAGATAATAAAAATAAAATACAATCCTCTAAAAAAACTGCTTGTATAATTTCCAATCATTCCTTTATTATATGTGAAGATTTGAAGCGATTTGGACAACTGTCCGTTAGTTACTGCCATTCCTAAAATAGTGTCTCGTCTTGGCGCGCAGCACTTTCAAGGGATCATACATCCTGGTACCGCGCATGTTCTTGTGGCAGCGCTAAATGCAGCATCGGCAGTGGTATTCCGAGTGATGCAGTCCGAATTGTCAAGCTTTAAGTTCTTCGTGGCTTTAGGAATAGCTCATGCAGCAATAGATCTAGTCGAAAGGGTCACAATAACAATGCGCGATCACATCTGGGAATATCTGTATCGTATAATCGGACGACAAAGACAGTCAACACCCAAGTACCGCAGTCTAAGAAGTAGAAGGTTCATTGCAGACGTGACCATACAAATCATGCTACAAGAAGCAACCGCCTTGATCAGTTCATTGGGATTCATGACCGTTTATCAGGCGCTTTATAGTCGCGAAAAGCCGTTTATTGATTACGAGATAATAGGAGAGTTTTTTAAGCGCGCAACAGTTGGCCTTTTCATTGACTTGTTGTTTAACACTATTTCGCTTTTGATTCAAACTCGTGTCATGAATATAGCAGTAATTAGGGTGTGGAAAAGGAAATGGCACTGTCACATCGTTATAAACACTCTGCTAGTTTCAATCTCTGTGATTTATTTTAGCGAGTACTTGCTGCAGATCGTCCAAGACAAGTACGGGACACGCTTACGCCAAGGAGATAACTGTACTAATCATATTCATTTTGAAATCACTAGTAAATCCTGCAATCTGATTGGCTAAAAATGGTTCGATTAAATCATTAATTGCACTATTTTGGATCATTAATTTTTTTTTTAATATTAATAATAATAATAACTTTATTCTTCAAAACAAAATTACAAATGAGAGATAGAAAAATAGATAAAAATCCTTATTTACAAAATTTAAAATGATCGCTTGGATTGTTCAATTGTTCAATTTTGGATCATTAATTGCACCAATTTTTTTTTTTTTTTAATTTTCGCACAGAAACTCTAATTTTATTAAATTCAAACGATTCTTCATAAAAAAGTAATTTGTAATTTAGAATGAAAGAGTTGTATTTTAGGCATCAAAATTATTCTTATTATTGCAACTTACCACCTTAATTACATCCATTTTGAAATCACTAGCATTTCCTGTAATCTGATTGGTTAAAAATGGTGCGATTTATTCCCAAATCGCACCTTTGTAATAAATCGCACCTTTTTGAGCTCTAAATCGCACCAATTTGAACATCCAATGAAATTGCAGGAACAACATAAAACAAGCAATCAGAACACAGGAAAAAAAAAAAAAGGAAAAAAAATGAACAGGAAAGACTTTGGATTTTACCACAACAAATCTTTCATATTTTACAAAACAAATGGTGACTTTTTTCAACTTACAGTTTTTTATTGTTGACTATTCCCTCTTTCAAGCTGAAGAGGCACTGAATGTATGATTATCCGTCATTTGACATCCATTTGCATTCAGAAAATGCAGAATAAACCACCAAAACAGGACCAAAACAAGCGAACAAGCTCCGGTAACTCCTAGTCGTAGCGAGTCCATTCCTGAATTTGCGATTGGAAAAACAGTTCGAGTTTCTAGTAATTCTACACAAGCCAAGATATTGATGAATTAAAGTCTCGGGCCATTAACAATAAGACTAAAACCGTTCCACAAAGCAATGGCTTTCTGTGTTTGAAAATTGGTGCAAGACGTCCAACAATCTTGAAATTGAAATCAACATTGACAACAAAATGGCGTCTGTTGTAGATTTGACCTCGACAAGACTCTCACTCGATCAGTTCTCTGCAGAAGTCAAATGCAAGGACGGCGAAGACAATGGGCCACAATCTCTAAGAATTATTCAGAGTGCCATTGAGCATCGTTTGAAGTAGAATAATTATCCTGTAAGCGTAGTATTTACTTTAAAATGTCCAGTGAATTTCACGGCTCGGCAAATCCTCAACACGAAGGTCATACGACAGCAGGGCAAGTGATCCCAAAACTGCACCAGCTGTACGTTCAATTACTACTCAAAAGAACAACCAGCAACGGTAAAAAAGCGATGTTGGGCTTTTGTCTGTGATTCTAACGACGAGAAAGAGAATAAAGAAGGACGTTTGTACCAAGTGTCGAGTAGATTGTACGTTCCAACTGACTTTGCATGTGCTCAATCGTTCAATGCGCACTACTCGTCACGTGACATTTTGCTGTAAATATTAAAATCGTTGTTTATGTTTTCCGGTATCGAATGAGTGTAAATTTCAAAATGGATATAATTAAGTGGTAATTGAACTTCGTGTCGTGCAATTTTGGTCTGAAATCAAACTTGCAATTACAAATCGCACTCCCGCTACGCGGTCGTCGTGCGATTTTGTAATCGCGCGTTTGATTTCAGACCAAATTGCACTCCACTCAGTTCAATTACCATTATAAATATAACGAGTGTATTTGAAAAGATTTCAAAATGAATATGATTAATAGGTAATTGAACTTCGTGTCGTGCAATTTTGGTCTGAAATCATACTAGCTCGTGATAACAAATTGCACTCCCGCTACGCGGTCGTGCAATTTTGTAATCACTCGTATGATTTCAGACCAAATTGCACTCCACTCAGTTCTATTACCATTACATATCCGAGTTTTCTCTAGGATGAAGGCCCGGGGATAGGGGAGGGGGGATACTCCCTCAAAACGCTCGCCCTATGCAAGGCTAAAAGGATATTGAAACGCTTAATTTACAAGATTAAAAAAAAAAAGTTGAAGACACTGACATGGTGCAACATTGTGCGCAATTTTGCCAGCACAATTTCAGTCTGTTGTTGCAAGCATTATTATTATTATTATTAGTAGTAGTAGTAGTAGAGGTAATCATCATACGGTTTCGAGTTCAATTAGGAATTTATTTGCACGAGTGAGTTTTTCAAAGAGTTCAAATTGCACGAGACCGTAGGTCGAGTGCAATTTGAGCTCTTTGAAAAACACACGAGTGCGAATTATCCCAAATTGAACGAGAAACTGTATGATTACTTATTAATAATATAGATGCAAAAATTTAGCGAAAATTAGACAGCAAAGGACACATGAAAACAAGCATGCACGTAGCGAAGTACTCGTTTATTTGACATCAAATTAATCGACACTACAACACAACAACTATAGTACATAAGCTTAATGATTGTAGCAACAAACAGTAATAAGTACAAAGGCTGTTCATCGTTTTTTATAGAAAGTTGAAACGAGTACAAAACTCTGATTTTCTATTCCCGAAAGCTCAAAAGTTTGATCCTCAGACCTCAGTTTTTTAATTTCATTCACGCACTCAGAGAGAAATTCGACCAAACTTACTGTAAATCACTGGATATCCTTGATTACTTTCCTGACCACTCAAACCAAAGATGAATACTCATTAATTTGTAGAAGTTTGAAGTACCTTTTGCTTACAAGAGCCAACAAAGTTCTTCATTTATCACGTACATGTAGTTTTCAGTTTTCCTTTCTAGTCAAGGCTCCCCCGTCAACTTTCATGTCGAGTCTATAAAATGGTGAAAATGTTGTTTTTGGTGCTTGTTAACTCCAGAATAACAGGCAGCGAGTCCTTCTTTCCATTCTTTCTGTCTTTTGTACTGCATAAAATTGATTTTTCAGTGATTTTGGTAGCGTTTTACAACCCTTTTTCGGCAAAGATCCGCCATCTTGAAATTTTTGAAATTCTGTGAATTTTCTGTTGCCATGGAAACCACTGCAATGTGATTGGCTAAAATTATTTTCTATTGTTTATTAGCCAATCAAAAGCGAAATTTTGTTTGTAATTTGCACTGTGTTACACTCTTTTGCACTGTGTTACACTTTTTTGCACAGTGTTTAGAATAAATAGCAAAGCTCTCAGCCAATCAAAATCGAGTAATTTTTGCATCTATATTATTATTATTATTATTATTATTATTATTATTATTATTATTATTATTATTATTATTATTATTATTATTATTATTATTATTATTATTATTATTATTATTATTATTATTATTGTTATTATTATTATTATTATTATTATTATTAAGTACTTTACTAATATGACTAAAAGTGCAGTTTTGTGAAGTCCATTATGCAGTTGTGCAACTTCGGAAAGATAATAATCAGTGTAATCAACAATGGCCATTTTCGCCATTGACTCTGCTGGAACCTGTGATATATTTTCTTTTTTGTCATAACGCAGTCCTCTCGTAAAGATTTCTTTATTGCTGACTATCTAGTAGTACGCGCTGTTGGATTTCCCCTGTATATGAACTTGGTTTGCATACAGTCATTTGCAAAAATTCTGGCCGCCTCGAAATATCAATATATCAATATATCGGGTGCATTATGGGTAATTAAATAATACTATTTTGGGTTTCCTAACTTATTAAATGAAGCAAAATGTACAAACAACAAACGTATGACTAAAACAAACATTATACTAAATATTTCTACCAACTTTGCTGGCGTTAACCCGCTTTAAGGGAATTTTCGATTATTTAATTACCCATAATGCATCCGATATATTGATATATTGATATTTCGTAGCGGCCAGAATTTTTGCAAATGACTGTATTTTTTCAGACTCTATATATTCTACTACATCCACTGTGAGTTTTTCTCTCACTGGAGCTTTTCGAGGCTGAGGGAGGGAAGTGTTATTTTCTTCATAGTGTATAACGACTTTGTTCACAAAACCAACACTAACACGAACGTCTTCAGCAATTGCTCTTTGCAACATTCCTTGGTGTTGGGAGGTCGAGGATTCTTTCCCGGTTTATCTGGGGTAGTGCTTTACCAAACGCTTCAAAACAACGATGCTAAGGCTAAGAATGACAATGAAGTTTTTGTGGCCTCTCGCCAACGTGTGAAATCGAGTTTCTTTCAGTCTGTTATGAGCTAGGCCTCTCCTATACACTATATAAATAAGAGATTGATGCAAAAGCAAGGAGAATAAAGATGAGTCAGAACGAACCTGTGACACATTTGTTTATGTGTAGCAGCAGTAAATGTTCTGTCTCTTTGCGTGCTGTTTGCTAACTAGTGCTGTTCGTCATCTAATCTAATCATCGCTCTAGAGAATGATCGCTACTTTCAGGGGGATCGCTACTTTCAGGGGAATCGCTACTTTCAGGGGGATCGCTACTTTCAGGGGGATCGCTACTTTCAGGGGAATCGCTACTTTCAGGGGAATCGCTACTTTCAGGGGGATCGCTACTTTCAGGGGGATCGCTACTTTCAGGGGGATCGCTACTTTCAGGGGAATCGCTACTTTCAGGAGGATCGCTACTTTCAGGGGGATCGCTACTTTCAGGAGGATCGCTACTTTCGGGGAATCGTTACTTTCGGGATTTGTTAGCAAGCATCAATTTTTACTGTTACTTTCGGGGGTCGCTACTTTCGAGGGGTCGCTACTTTCGGAACTTTACGGTAGTTTGTGTAGTCGAGCACCTCCAATGGCTCCATGTAAACTGCCTGACTTAAAGGCTCAAACAATTCTCTTCGAGGAACAAATAATGTCTTTATTATTAGTTTATACGAGACACAAACAAACACGGCTCTCGTTACTCTTTGTCCCAAAACTCGAGAAAAGCCGTTCTAATCGAAATCACATACAGGACTCAAGTAGATATTCAACTTTATTTTGAAAGCAGTTATAGAAATTCAAGCTATCAAAAGGACAGGATTCTAGAAGTGAATTTACGGCCATATAGCATGTATACATTTTGTCTGCGCATGCGTTAGGATTCAGATTTCAAAGTACCTATTTGCATAATCGATCGATACTTCAGCTTTTGTCATTCATGTGCCAACGATGTGCCAACCAGAGATCGATTGGCTGTTGAAACAAAACGTGTGAAAAGTTTTTGTGGAAATGGTTGGCACATTTACATCACAATGTCAATGTTTGTAAACATGAAGTATCGCTATTGTTTTTCCAAGTGCACTGCTGTGGAAGATTTAGTGAGCGATCTACGTCTCTAGAATGAAGTTTTAGAAAATCATTGAAAGGAAATCAATAGTCCGCCTACTTTTGTGGTGCTGTGGATATCTTTTTCCGTATAAGGGAACAAAATCCACCAAAACAAGGCAACATTCCTACTGAGAAGTCGGGTGAATGAGTGATACTTGAACACTTCAAATCCACCGCAAAGCAAGAGGGACAATTTTTCAACTCCACACTACAGAAATATATATGACTGCCACCGCGGTCCCGTAGTCCCACGGTCCACACTAATATACACCTATTTCAAAAAAGTTTGTCGAAGACATCAGTCCATGTAGGCGATAGGTTATAGGTCGTTCCAAGACCGAACTGCATTATGGTAACAGCTTAAATGTCGTGGATGCCAGAGAAAATTCGATTCAAAGATTTTCTTGTCCTGTTTGAATTCAAATAGTTACAATATCATACAGCTTTTCATACAGGAAGTGCCATTTTTTGATATTCAAGCTGTTACCATAATGCAGTTCGGTCTTGGAACGACGTATAACCTATCGCCTATGGACTGATGTCTTCGACAACCTTTTTTGAAATAGGTGTATACGATTGACACTGTATTCCTGAGGTCCCAGTCCCACGGTTCACACTACAGAAATATATATGACTGCCACCGCGGTCCCGTAATCCCGCGGTCCACGCTAATATATACATTATATATGACTATGGGACTACGGGACCGCGGTGGCACACACTTAGATTTTCATATATTATATATGACTATGGGACTACGGGACCGCGGTGGCACACACTTAGATTTTCATATATTATATATGACTATGGGACTACGGGACCGCGGTGGCACACACTTAGGGGGTTTTAAATGTGGACGGGTATTCTATAGTTGCTCCAATCACGGAAGAAAATTGCTGGGGGGTGAGCTACTAAGAGAGGTTTTCTTATAATTTAGTTTGACACGTCACCAATTCAGAAAAAACTCAATGTGAATCAAACTTATATCAAACGGTTTACAGCTGATTCTAAAAAGTCAAAAAAAAATGAAGAATTAAGCTATCTTTTACAATAAACTTCAACACATAGAGTGTTTGTAATATGGTATACACCAGCGATGAAAATCAGTCATAATCATAACAAATAGAGTGTACTGATACCATAGTACCAAAATAATACGATCTCACATCGAAGGACAGTTTTTCAGCTTAAAATAAGTTCTCGAATGCAAAGAATGAGCATAGAAGAAGTCAATTTGTGCTATTTTCGGCTGGGGGACTAGTTAATAAGTATTGTACTTTAGGTAGGAATGTTAGGAAAACACGTGCAAAAATGATAAATACCCAACTCATCCGAGCAAAATAATTTGAGAATACTTGAATGTAGAGAATTCAAATTCACAGAATGTGACCTTCAATGTGTCAGTACTAACGTTCACTGTGAAGTATCTCTTGAAATCATCTTTGATGAGAATAAACCCAAAGGACAATGTAGCTGGTTTTAGGATAACTCCTTGTTTTGGCGGATTTTGTTCCTTGATATTTTATCATCTACGACCCTTATACGGACAAAAATCATCTACAGCAAAACAAAAGTAGGCAGACTATTGATTTCCTTTCAAATTATTTCTTGAACATCATTCTAGAGACGAAGATCGCTCACTAAATCTCTCACCGCAGTGCAATTTGCAAAGAAAATGGCGGCAAATCACTTTCAAATCTGAATTCTAACGCATGCGCAGACAAAATGTATACATGTTCGGCCATATACTATCGATCAAATAAGACACAGGAAGCCCAATACACAAACAGGTGAGCCTGTGAAACCTGAACAAATATTTACACACGAGAGATGGGTCTGGTTTCTGGTGCAAAATAGCATAAAATCATAGTATATTAGAGTGTAAACTTATCTCAAAGTTTTCATATACTTTAGGCGAAGTCAAATAAATAAATAAACACCACTTCATCAAAGTTGAGTTCAACTATCTTATATACAGAATATTGTCAAATTAAATAATATTCGATTACTAACGATCAATGCTGTTGATATTGATTGTTATTCTGAAAACTGTTGTTGTTCAATTATTTCAGTCTGACACTGTCACAATTTGTTTTCAATTAAACTTTGTATTAGAATACATTTCTGATTTTAATTAGCAATTATATAGAACCAAAGAACAAGTTCCGGCAGATATTTCAAGCATACTAATTCAACAGAGGAATCAATCCAACTACACATTGCTTCTACATTTCAAAACCGCAGTACCTACATGTAGTTATAGACTACCTTTTTGTTTATTTACAGTAGCCACATGCAGTCCTTGACTGCCTTTTTTTTTTCTCCCTCCGTTTTAGCCTCCCGTCCACAGGTTTCCGGTGTAGTTGCTAGTGTGGGACGATTGGAAAGAGAAAGAGAAGTCGGTCAGGAAACTAGTCGACTGAAAGCCGAAAAAGAAAGGTTAGTTAGTTAGTTAGAACAATGAAATTGTGAATATATGTACATATCAATTTTTGAACTTCTAATATTTTCATCTATATTTTTATTTATTTGTAGTGTAAACTGGAGACTTGCACATAGAGTTAACCTCAAAGTTTCTCCTTTTCAAATATTGTTTAGTATTTGAATAAAGTATTATTATATTATTATTATTATTATAATGAAAATACTAATTTCGTAAAAGTATAACTGTCCTGATGCGATTATTGGAATTCTTTTTCCTTCAAATTCTGCAGATAATTTATTTAATATATATAAATTTGTATATAGGAAAATGTATCTTTACTCGGTGAGTACTCGGAGAGTACTCGGGTGCTCTTGTATTTTTTAAAACCTTCCGACTCCCTCAACTAGTGGACCACATTCATTGCAATAAGCCAGTTCAGAGTTTAAGAATAAGGTTCAGTGCGCATGCGATTTTATCCCGATTATATCACCTTCTTTTGTTAACGTTTGTGTTATTTTTAAATAACAAAAGAAGGTGATGTAATCGGGATAAAATTATTCTTAAACTCTGAACTGGCTTATTATTCAGTGGAATCGAAAGCTAATCGAAGCAAGCAGTCACCTGGAAGCAACGCCAAATCTGCGTTTATCATGTCGAAGATTTCGAGTAAAGACTGAAGAATCTACGAAAATGATCACCGAAATCCTTGTTCTGATTGCTTTTCTAGTAGAAAATTGCACGGGTATAGCCTTGGTGAAAACCTACGGTGGTCGTGACGAGCGTTCGTCGGAGCTGGAAGAAGCCTTGATTGAAAGACGACCGTCCGAGTTTGTTCGAGACTTTACCGACTTCGACCAGCATGATCGTATTTTCCAAGAATTTGATCCACCAGAAAGCCACGAAGCAGACCCCAAAGCATGGAGACAAAGCCTGCCTCCCTTCAAAACGTCACTGAAGGAATGCCTTAAAAGCGTGTTGCTCATTCAAACGGTGGCTGGAAGCATTATTGGTTTGTTGGTCGTTTGCATCGTGATTCTCGACTTCACCTTTGCGGAATGGTGTTTCAACATGGACAAGCAATGGGACAAGATGCCGAGAAAGGTCCAGAGCCTTCGAGTCACTGCTCAAGCTTTAGAAGGAGCTCTGATTGAGATGTGGGACTTCACTTGTATAGTCACGGTGTTTCCACTTTCTCTTATTAAAGATCTGCATTTGTTGACATTGAACACGCTGGCTGCGTTTATCGACATGACCTATCGGCTTTACCTGCAAATGGTCGGTGCATATAACGCAACTTGGATGTCCTTCCCACTCAATGCTTTATTCTGTATGGTAATCCTCGTCAACAACTACGTCCTTGCTCGCCATTTCTACCCATTGTCTTTGAAGAATACTATGAAGTTGGACTTTATCCTATCGGCGCAATTCATTCTTGGACTTCCTGCAGCGCTGTTGCTTGTCTATGGTCTGTTCCCTTGGTACATCAAGCAGGATCAACATATCAAAGTTGTCATTGCGTCTGCGTCTCCGTTAATCACTGCCATTCCTAAAGTAGTGTCTCGTCTTGGCGCACAGCACTTACAAGGTATCATACATCCTGGCACCGCGCATGTTCTTGTGGCAACGATATATGTTGCATCGGCAGTTGTATTCCGAGTGATGCAGTCCGAACTGTCAAGCTTTACGTTCTTCGTGGCTTTAGGAATATCTCATGCAGCAATAGATCTAGTCGAAAGGGTCACAATAACAATGCGCGATCACATCTGGGAATATCTGTATCGTATAATCGGACGACAAAGACAGTCAACACCCAAGTATCGCAGTCTAAGAAGTAGAAGGTTCATTGCAGACGTGACCATACAAATCATGCTACAAGAAGCAACCGCCTTGATCAGTTCATTGGGATTCATGACCGTTTATCAGGCGCTTTATAGTCGCGAAAAGCCGTTTATTGATTACGAGATAATAGGAGAGTTTTTTAAGCGCGCAACAGTTGGCCTTTTCATTGACTTGTTGTTTAACACTATTTCGCTTTTGATTCAAACTCGTGTCATGAATATAGCAGTAATTAGGGTGTGGAAAAGGAAATGGTACTGTCACATCGTTATAAACACTCTGCTAGTTTCAATCTCTGTGATTTATTTTAGCGAGTACTTGCTGCAGATCGTCCAAGACAAGTACGGGAAACGCTTACGCCATGGAGACAACTGTACATATCCGAGTTTTCTCTAGGATGAAGGCCGGGGATAGGGGAGGGGCGATACTCCCTCAACACGCTCACCCTGTGCAAGACTAAAAGGATATTGAAACGCTTAATTTACAAAAAAAAAAAAAAGTTGAAGACACATCGAGCAACATAATAATAATAATAATAATAATGATGATGATGATGATGATGATGATGATGATGATGATAATAATAATAATAATATAACTGCAGAACTATAGGATAGCATTGTACTAGTTTGGCCACGACAATAATTAGTTGCAGAGGAGGACAAACAGCGGAATGGAAAGCAAAATGAATGTATTTTTGTTACTCTTAATAGTTCATCGTATGATTTCATTTTTATAAATACTTTTATACTTTTTTTAAAAGACTGCTTGATTAATATATGTACATGGAATAAAGACGTCTACTATTCTATTAACTTTTCTGATTCAGTTTAACTAGGATGAAATTGGTTATTAGATGATGACTTTGTTGTAAGTATAAAGATTTACTAAAGAAACAATCACTGTGACAAGAATTGCAAAATCTTTTGAAGTCCAATAAGTAGAGTTTCAACGAACGGAATTGGTTTTCTACTCTTGCAGTAGCTTGCATCGAAAGTACTAAGGATGCAACTAAGGATTTATACAGGCGTGGATCCCGCCTGGGAAAAAAATGTGACCGTTTTCCGAACCGGCCTTGTGAGGAAAATATTGTGTAGACATACATATAAATGAAATGAAAATGACGAGAAGTGATTCAGTTCCATGAACCCATGACCTTCCGTATTCTAGTCGGATGCTCTACCACTGAGCTACTGGGAACTCTAATGGTGAGCTAAGGTCATAGTGGGTCATGAATGAACCCATGACCTTCCGTATTCTAGTCGGATGCTCTACCACTGAGCTACTGGGAACTCTAATGGTGAGCTAAGGTCATAGTGGGTCATGAATGAACCCATGACCTTCAGTATTCTAGTCGGATGCTCTACCACTGAGCTAATGGGAACTCTAATGGTGAGCTAAGGTCATAGTGGGTCATGAATGAACCCATGACCTTCCGTATTCTAGTCGGATGCTCTACCACTGAGCTACTGGGAACTCTAATGGTGAGCTAAGGTCATAGTGGGTCATGAATAAACCCATGACCGTCCGTATTCTAGTCGGATGCTCTACCACTGAGCTACTGGGAACTCTAATGGTGAGCTAAGGTCATAGTGGGTCATGAATGAACCCATGACCTTCCGTATTCTAGTCGGATGCTCTACCACTGAGCTACTGGGTACTCTAATGGTGAGCTAAGGTCATAGTGGGTCATGAATGAACCCATGACCTTCCGTATTCTAGTCGGATGCTCTACCACTAAGCTACTGGGAACTCTAATGGTGAGCTAAGGTCATAGTGGGTCATGAATGAACCCATGACCTTCCGTATTCTAGTCGGATGCTCTACCACTGAGCTACTGGGAACTCTAATGGTGAGCTAAGGTCATAGTGGGTCATGAATGAACCCATGACCGTCCGTATTCTAGTCGGATGCTCTACCACTGAGCTATACTGGGAACTCTAATGGTGAGCTAAGGTCATAGTGGGTCATGAATGAACCCATGACCGTCCGTATTCTAGTCGGATGCTCTACCACTGAGCTATACTGGGTACTCTAATGGTGAGCTAAGGTCATAGTGGGTCATGAATGAACCCATGACCTTCCGTATTCTAGTCGGATGCTCTACCACTGAGCTACTGGGAACTCTAATGGTGAGCTAAGGTCACTGTGGGTCATGAATGAACCCATGACCGTCCGTATTCTAGTCAGTGATGCTCTACCACTGAGCTACTGGGAACTCTAATGGTGAACTAAGGTCATAGTGGGTCATGAATGAACACATGACCTTCCGTATTCTAGTCGGATGCTCTACCACTGAGCTACTGGGTACTCTATTGGTGAGCTAAGGTCATAGTGGGTCATGAATGAACACATGACCTTCCGTATTCTAGTCGGATGCTCTACCACTGAGCTACTGATTACTCTATTGGTGAGCTAAGGTCATAGTGGGTCATGAATGAACACATGACCTTCCGTATTCTAGTCGGATGCTCTACCACTGAGCTACTGGTTACTCTAACGGTGAGCTAAGGTCATAGTGGGTCATGAATGAACCCATGATCTTCCGTATTCTAGTCGGATGATCTACCACTGAGCTACTGGGTTCTCTAATGGTGAGCTAAGTTCATAGTGGGTCATGAATGAACCCATGATCTTCCGTATTCTAGTCGGATGCTCTACCACTAAGCTACTGGGTACTCGAATGGTGAGCTAAGTTCATAGTGGGTCATGAATGAACCCATGACCTTCCGTATTCTAGTCGGATACTCTACCACTGAGCTACTGGGAACTCTAATGGTGAACTAAGGTCATAGTGGGTCATGAATG
This sequence comes from Actinostola sp. cb2023, assembly GCA_033675265.1. Taxonomy (NCBI): domain Eukaryota; kingdom Metazoa; phylum Cnidaria; class Anthozoa; order Actiniaria; family Actinostolidae; genus Actinostola; species Actinostola sp. cb2023. Next base: position 16,298 of record JAUJYZ010000830.1, on the reverse strand, counting down.
ACACATGACCTTCCGTATTCTAGTCGGATGATCTGACCACTGAGCTACTGGGTACTCTAATGGTGAGCTAATAAGGTCATAGTGGGTCTGAACTGCAATAACTGCAACAACGGTTTTTATGAATAAATTAAACATTCAAGAGTGCTATATTACTGCTACTTTGAACATTTTGATCGTTTTCCGGAAACCGTGTAACCCGGTCTGGATCTGCGCCGGGATTACATATTTTAAAAGATCGACTACTACCGCTAAGTACATACTTCACGTTTTTGTGGCTCATTTACTGATTTCCCGATCTTGGCTTCAATCATTCATGATTTTCAACCGAACAATGATTATGCAATTTTAGTATATACCACACAAGTGAATAGTGCTTTTCGTGCGCTGTGATTGGTTAATCAAACTAGGGATATCCTTGGTTATTATATACTACACAAGTGAATAGTGCTTTTCGTACGCTGTGATTGGTTAATCAAACTAGGGATATCTTTGGTTATTATATACCACACAAGTGAATAGTGCTTTTCATGCGCTGTGATTGGTTAATCAAACTAGGGATATCCTTGGATATTTACCTAGGAGCAAAACAAGATGGCGTTGCGTTTTGCGAGCGTGTCATTTTCTTCTTGAAAGTGACACGCTTAATGCTTTGGATGTTAAACAACGATGTCAAAGTGCCTGGTTGATTTGGGAGTTCAAGTGATTCTGGTACGGACGAGAAGACAGTAGAAGAAAGATGCCAGGAAACAAAGGAAGATGCCAACGTAGGGACGGACGAAACCAAAGGCGCTCATGAAGACCCCACTGAACGCCTGTCCGATGAAACCACCAGTGAAAAGAACTAACTGCAAGACAGCTGGAAAGAAACGAGAAGCTGGCGATTACAACACTGAGGATTAAACACTAGCTATAAGTTAGTAAGTTATTTTGTGCTCTCCTAGATTTCATTGTGAAAGGTACGTATATTATTGAGCTTTGTTGATATGCCAATGAAAATCGCATCATTTTTAGCTCGTTCTTAGCATCCGTCTATATTCTGGGCATCAAATGGTGGGGAGACGTGGACGAATATGTATCGGGCCCAACTCAAAGGAGGGGGGGGCACCGGCCCCCCATGTCCCCCCCCCCCCCCCCCCCCCCCCTTGGATCCGCCCCTGGATTACGGTATAAAACTAGCCTCGATCGTTCTGCGATAATTGTTTTAGTATAATTCTTTCTTTAGCTTTAATTATTTTTATTTATTTTTTTTTTTTTCTTGTCGTTCCGATGTTTTGTTTTGGTCATTCCGGTGGTTTCGATATGATCGTTTCGTTCCGGTGTTCCGGGTTTCACTACCCCATTATCACAATATTCATTGGGATCCCTGTGGTATTTATTTTATACATTGATTTTTGAAAATGATTTTTTTTTCTCTCCGTTTTAGCCTCCCGTCCACAGGTTTCCGGTGTAGTTGCTAGTGTGGATCGATTGGAAAGAGAAGTTGGTCAGGAAACTAGTCGAGAGGAAAAGCCGAAAGAGAAAGGTTAGTTAGAATGAAAATACTTATGACCTATTCCCTCAATTTCGTAAACTGTCATGATGCGATTATTGGAATTGTTTTTTCCTTCAAATTCTGCAGATAATTTATTCTATATGAATTTGTATATAGGAAAATTTATCTTTATTCGGTGAGTACTCGGGGAGTACTCGGGTGCTCTTGTATTTTAACCTTCCGACTCCCTCCCCCACGGGAGTGCCAGACAGGATATTTATACTCACATTGCATTGCATTTGCTTCTTGGAAGCAAGTCTTCGTTTACCACGTCGAAGAGTTCGAGTAAAGACTGAAGAATCTACGAAAATGATCGCCGAAATCCTTGTTCTGATTGCTTTTCTAGTAGAAAATTGCACGGGTATAGCCTTGGTGAAAACCTACGGTGGTCGTGACGAGCGTTCGTCGGAGCTGGAAGAAGCCTTGATTGAAAGACGACCGTCCGAGTTTCTTCAAGACTTTACCGACTTCGACCAACATGATCGTATTTTCCAAGAATTTGATCCACCAGAAAGCCACGAAGCAGACCCCAAAGCATGGAGACAAAGCCTGCCTCCCTTCAAAACGTCACTGAAGGAATGCCTTAAAAGCGTGTTGCTCATTCAAACGGTGGCTGGAAGCATTATTGGTTTGCTGGTCGTTTGCATCGTGATTCTCGACTTCACCTTTGCGGAATGGTGTTACAACATGAACAAGCAATGGGACAAGATGCCAAGAAAGGTCCAGAGCCTTCGAGTCACTGCTCAAGCTTTAGAGGGAGCTATGATAGAGATGTGGGACTTCACTTGTATAGTCACGGTGTTTCCACTTTCTCTTATTAAAGATCTGCATTTGTTGACATTGAACACGCTGGCTGCGTTTATCGACATGACCTATCGGCTTTACCTGCAAATGGTCGGTGCGTATAACGCACCTTGGATGTCATTCCCACTCAATGCTTTATTCTGTATGGTAATCCTCGTCAACAACTACGTCCTAGCTCGCCATTTCTACCCATTGTCTTTGAAGAATACTATGAAGTTGGACTTTATTCTTTCGGCGCAATTCATTCTTGGATTTCCTGCGGCGCTGTTGCTTGTCTATGGTTTGTTCCCTTGGTACATCAAGCAGGATCAACATATCAAAGTAGTCATTGCGTCTGCGTCTCCGTTAATCACTGCCATTCCTAAAGTAGTGTGTCTCGTCTTGGCGCACAGCACTTACAAGGTATCATACATCCTGGTACCGCGCATGTTCTTGTGGCAACGATATATTCAGCTTTTGCAGTGGTATTCCGAGTGATGCAGTCCGAATTGTCAAGCTTTACGTTCTTCGTGGCTTTAGGAATATCTCATGCAGCAATAGATCTAGTCGAAAGGGTCACAATAACAATGCGAGATCACATCTGGGAATATCTGTATCGTATAATCGGACGACAAAGACAGTCACACACCCAAGTATCGCAGTCTAAGAAGTAGAAGGTTCATTGCAGACGTGACCATACAAATCATGCTACAAGAAGCAACCGCCTTGATCAGTTCATTGGGATTCATGACCGTTTATCAGGCGCTTTATAGTCGCGAAAAGCCGTTTATTGATTACGAGATAATAGGAGAGTTTTTTAAGCGCGCAACAGTTGGCCTTTTCATTGACTTGTTGTTTAACACTATTTCGCTTTTGATTCAAACTCGTGTCATGAATATAGCAGTAATTAGGGTGTGGAAAAGGAAATGGTACTGTCACATCGTTATAAACACTCTGCTAGTTTCAATCTCTGTGATTTATTTTAGCGAGTACTTGCTGCAGATCGTCCAAGACAAGTACGGGAAACGCTTACGCCATGGAGATAACTGTACATATCCGAGTTTTCTCTAGTCGGGATTATGCTGAAGGCCCGGGGATAGGGGAGGGGCGATACTCCCTCAACACGCTCACCCTGTGCAAGACTAAAAGGATATTGAAAAGCTTAATTTACAAAAAAAAAAAAAACATTGAAGACACATCGGGTTGTTTTCAACATAATAATAATAATAATAATAATAATAATAATAATAATAATAATAATAATAATAATAATAATAAAATTAAATGATGATGATGATGATGATGATGATGATGATGATGATGATGATGATGATGATGATGATGATGATGATGATGATGATGATGAGATGATGATGATGATGATGATGATGATGATGATGATGAATAATAATAATAATAATGATGATGATAATAATAATACTAATAATATAACTGCAGAACTATAGGATAGCATTGTACTAGTTTGGCCACGACAATAATTAGTTGCAGAGGAGACAAACAGCGGAATGGAAAGCAAAATGAATGTATTTTTGTTACTCTTAATAGTTCATCGTATGATTTCATTTTTATAAATACTTTTTATACTTTTTTTAAAAGACTGCTTGATTAATATATGTACATGGAATAAAGACGTCTACTATTCTATAAACTTTTCTGATTCAGTTTAACTAGGATGAAATTGGTTATTAGATGATGACTTTGTTGTAAGTATAAAGATTTACTAAAGAAACAATCACTGTGACAAGAATTGCAAAATCTTTTGAAGTCCAATAAGTAGAGTTTCAACGAACGGAATTGGTTTTCTACTCTTGCAGTAGCTTGCATCGAAAGTACTAAGGATGCAACTAAGGATTTATACAGGCGTGGATCCCGCCTGGGAAAAAAATGTGACCGTTTTCCGAACCGGCCTTGTGAGGAAAATATTGTGTAGACATACATATAAATGAAATGAAAATGACGAGAAGTGATTCAGTTCCATGAACCCATGACCTTCCGTATTCTAGTCGGATGCTCTACCACTGAGCTACTGGGAACTCTAATGGTGAGCTAAGGTCATAGTGGGTCATGAATGAACCCATGACCTTCCGTATTCTAGTCGGATGCTCTACCACTGAGCTACTGGGAACTCTAATGGTGAGCTAAGGTCATAGTGGGTCATGAATGAACCCATGACCTTCCGTATTCTAGTCGGATGCTCTAACACTGAGCTACTGGGAACTCTAATGGTGAGCTAAGGTCATAGTGGGTCATGAATGAACCCATGACCTTCCGTATTCTAGTCGGATGCTCTACCACTGAGCTACTGGGAACTCTAATGGTGAGCTAAGGTCATAGTGGGTCATGAATGAACCCATGACCTTCCGTATTCTAGTCGGATGCTCTACCACTGAGCTACTGGGAACTCTAATGGTGAGCTAAGGTATAGTGGGTCATGAATGAACCCATGACCTTCCGTATTCTAGTCGGATGCTCTAACACTGAGCTACTGGGAACTCTAATGGTGAGCTAAGGTCATAGTGGGTCATGAATGAACCCATGACCTTCCGTATTCTAGTCGGATGCTCTACCACTGAGCTACTGGGAACTCTAATGGTGAGCTAAGGTCATAGTGGGTCATGAATGAACCCATGACCTTCCGTATTCTAGTCGGATGCTCTACCACTGAGCTACTGGGAACTCTAATGGTGAGCTAAGGTCATAGTGGGTCATGAATGAACCCATGACCGTCCGTATTCTAGTCGGATGCTCTACCACTGAGCTACTGGGAACTCTAATGGTGAGCTAAGGTCACTGTGGGTCATGAATGAACCCATGACCGTCCGTATTCTAGTCAGTGATGCTCTACCACTGAGCTACTGGGAACTCTAATGGTGAACTAAGGTCATAGTGGGTCATGAATGAACACATGACCTTCCGTATTCTAGTCGGATGCTCTACCACTGAGCTACTGGGTACTCTATTGGTGAGCTAAGGTCATAGTGGGTCATGAATGAACCCATGACCTTCCGTATTCTAGTCGGATGCTCTACCACTGAGCTACTGGGTACTCTATTGGTGAGCTAAGGTCATAGTGGGTCATGAATGAACACATGACCTTCCGTATTCTAGTCGGATGCTCTACCACTGAGCTACTGGGAACTCTAATGGTGAGCTAAGGTCATAGTGGGTCATGAATGAACCCATGATCGTCCGTATTCTAGTCGAATGCTCTACCACATTCTGAGCTACTGGGAACTCTAATCGTGCGTAAAATGAAAAGGTCATAGTGGGTGGTCAAATTTCAAGTTTCAAGTTCATTAACTCCGACATTTTACAGTAAACACATGTGAGCCGTACTTCCGTATTCTAGTCGGATGCTAACATCCACAATAAAACAACTACTGGGTACTCTAAATGGTGAGCTAAGGTCATAGTGGGTCATGAATGAAAATCCCATGACCTTCCGTATTCTAGTCGGATCTGATGTACTCTACCACTGAGCTACTGGGAACTCTAAGCGTATCTTGGTGAAGCTAAGGTCATAGTGGGTCATGAATGACACATGACCTTTCTTCGTCTGCCATATTCTAGTCGGGATGATCTGACCACTGAGCTACTGGACTAAGAATCAAGAGGATTGGCTAATGGGGACTGGGCCCTAATAAAAAATTCTCGTCGGATGATCTTGCGGGTCTGAACTGCAATAACTGCAACAACAGGTTTTTATGAATAAATTAAAATGTTTTATTCAAGAGTGCTATATTACTGCTACTTTGAACATTTTACGATCGTTTTCCGGAAACCGTGTAACCCGGTCTGGATCTGCGCCGGGATTACATATTTTAAAAGATCGACTACTACCGCTAAGTACATACTTCACGTTTTTGTGGCTCATTTACTGATTTCCCGATCTTGGCTTCAATCATTCATGATTTTCAACCGGACAATGATTATGCAATTTTAGTATATACCACACAAGCGAATAGTGCTTTTCGTGCGCTGTGATTGGTTAATCAAACTAGGGATATCCTTGGTTATTATATACTACACAAGTGAATAGTGCTTTTCGTACGCTGTGATTGGTTAATCAAACTAGGGATAGGGATATCTTTGGTTATTATATACCACACAAGTGAATAGTGCTTTTCATGCGCTGTGATTGGTTAATCAAACTAGGGATATCCTTGGATATTTACCTAGGAGCAAAACAAGATGGCGTTGCGTTTTGCGAGCGTGTCATTTTCTTCTTGAAAGTGACACGCTTAATGCTTTGGATGTTAAACAACGATGTCAAAGTGCCTGGTTGATTTGGGAGTTCAAGTGATTCTGGTACGACGAGAAGACAGTAGAAGAAAGATGCCAGGAAACAAAGGAAGATGCCAACGTAGGGACGGACGAAACCAAAGGCGCTCATGAAGACCCCACTGAACGCCTGTCCGATGAAACCACCAGTGAAAAGAACTAACTGCAAGACAGCTGGAAAGAAACGAGAAGCTGGCGATTACAACACTGAGGATTAAACACTAGCTATAAGTTAGTAAGTTATTTTGTGCTCTCCTAGATTTCATTGTGAAAGGTACGTATATTATTGAGCTTTGTTGATATGCCAATGAAAATCGCATCATTTTTAGCTCGTTCTTAGCATCCGTCTATATTCTGGGCATCAAATGGTGGGGAGACGTGGACGAATATGTATCGGGCCCAACTCAAAGGAGGGGGGGGCACCGGCCCCCCATGTCCCCCCCCCCCCCCCCTTGGATCCGCCCCTGGATTACGGTATAAAACTAGCCTCGATCGTTCTGCGATAATTGTTTTAGTATAATTCTTTCTTTAGCTTTAATTATTTTTATTTATTTTTATTTTTTCTTGTCGTTCCGATGTTTTGTTTTGGTCATTCCGGTGGTTTCGATACGATCGTTTCGTTCCGGTGTTCCGGGTTTCGCTACCCCATTATCACAATATTCATTGGGATCCCTGTGGTATTTATTTTATACATTGATTTTTGAAAATGATTTTTTTTTCTCTCCGTTTTAGCCTCCCGTCCACAGGTTTCCGGTGTAGTTGCTAGTGTGGGTCGATTGGAAAGAGAAGTTGGTAAGGAAACTACTAGTCGAGAGGAAAAGCCGAAAGAGAAAGGTTAGTTAGAATGAAAATACTTATGACCTATTCCCTCAATTTCGTAAACTGTCATGATGCGATTATTGGAATTGTTTTTTCCTTCAAATTCTGCAGATAATTTATTCTATATGAATTTGTATATAGGAAAATTTATCTTTATTCGGTGAGTACTCGGGGAGTACTCGGGTGCTCTTGTATTTTAACCTTCCGACTCCCTCCCCCACGGGAGTGCCAGACAGGATATTTATACTCACATTGCATTGCATTTGCTTCTTGGAAGCAAGTCATCGTTTACCACGTCGAAGAGTTCGAGTAAAGACTGAAGAATCTACGAAAATGATCGCCGAAATCCTTGTTCTGATTGCTTTTCTAGTAGAAAATTGCACGGGTATAGCCTTGGTGAAAACCTACGGTGGTCGTGACGAGCGTTCGTCGGAGCTGGAAGAAGCCTTGATTGAAAGACGACCGTCCGAGTTTCTTCAAGACTTTACCGACTTCGACCAACATGATCGTATTTTCCAAGAATTTGATCCACCAGAAAGCCACGAAGCAGACCCCAAAGCATGGAGACAAAGCCTGCCTCCCTTCAAAACGTCACTGAAGGAATGCCTTAAAAGCGTGTTGCTCATTCAAACGGTGGCTGGAAGCATTATTGGTTTGCTGGTCGTTTGCATCGTGATTCTCGACTTCACCTTTGCGGAATGGTGTTTCAACATGGACAAGCAATGGGACAAGATGCCAAGAAAGGTCCAGAGCCTTCGAGTCACTGCTCAAGCTTTAGAGGGAGCTATGATAGAGATGTGGGACTTCACTTGTATAGTCACGGTGTTTCCACTTTCTCTTATTAAAGATCTGCATTTGTTGACATTGAACACGCTGGCTGCGTTTATCGACATGACCTATCGGCTTTACCTGCAAATGGTCGGTGCGTATAACGCACCTTGGATGTCATTCCCACTCAATGCTTTATTCTGTATGGTAATCCTCGTCAACAACTACGTCCTAGCTCGCCATTTCTACCCATTGTCTTTGAAGAATACTATGAAGTTGGACTTTATTCTTTCGGCGCAATTCATTCTTGGACTTCCTGCGGCGCTGTTGCTTGTCTATGGTTTGTTCCCTTGGTACATCAAGCAGGATCAACATATCAAAGTAGTCATTGCGTCTGCGTCTCCGTTAATCACTGCCATTCCTAAAGTAGTGTCTCGTCTTGGCGCACAGCACTTACAAGGTATCATACATCCTGGTACCGCGCATGTTCTTGTGGCAACGATATATTCAGCTTTTGCAGTGGTATTCCGAGTGATGCAGTCCGAATTGTCAAGCTTTACGTTCTTATATATCGTGGCTTTAGGAATATCTCATG
>JAUJYZ010000830.1:0-2500 GCA_033675265.1 Actinostola sp. cb2023 | reverse complement strand
ACATACGGATATCATGGATATCAAGGCTCACTATATTCCACCAAATCTACCATATCCGTCATATCTACTATACTATAATAAGTTTTTCATTCTAGACAACTTACAGATGTATCAAAAAGAATTATATTATCATATAATATCCTACAAAACTTATATTTTATTATAATAAACATACGGATATCATGGATATCAAGGCTCACTATATTCCACCAAATCATATCTATATACTATACTTAGAATAAGTTTTTTGTTCTAGACAACTTACAGATATATCAAAAAGAATTATATTATCATATGCTAATCATCCTACAAAACTTATATTTATTATAACGGAACATACGGATATCATATATCAAGGCTCACTATATTCCACCAATCTACCATATCCGTATATCTACTATACTTAGATATAAGTTTTTCATTCTAGACAACTTACAGATATATCAAAAAGAATTATATTATTATATATAATCATCCTACAAAACTTATATTTATTATAACGGAACATACGGATATCATGGATATCAAGGATTTTCTATATTCCACCAAATCTACCATATCCGTCATATCTACTATATTAGAATAATAAGTTTTTCATTCTAGACAACTTACAGATATATAAAAGAATTATATTATCATATGCTAATCTCCTACAAAACTATATTTTTTTATAATGGAACACACGGATAAGAGGGACATATCAAGATTTTCTAGTTCCATGAAATCCATCATATCCTTGTTATCTGCTATGATCAGAGAAAGTTTTTCATTCTAGAAGAACTTACAGTTATATCAAAAAGTAATTATATTATTCTCTAACGAAAGTATATATATTTTATAATGGAACACACGGATAAGAGGGACATGAAGGATTTTCTAGTTCCATGAAATCCATCATATCCTTGTTATCTGCTATGATCAGAGAAAGTTTTATAGAGAGAGAACTTACAGTTATAGCAACAGGTAATTTATTATTCTCTAACGAAAGTATAATATTTTATAATGGAACAACACACGGATAAGAGGGACATGAAGGATTTTCTAGTTCCATGAAATCCATCCATCATATCCTTGTTATCTGCTATGATCAGAGAAAGTTTTATAGAGAAGAACTTACAGTTATAGCAACAGGTAATTTATTATTCTCTAACGAAAGTATAATATTTTATAATGGAACACACGGATAAGAGGGACATGAAGGATTTTCTAGTTCCATGAAATCCATCATATCCTTGTTATCTGCTATGATCAGAGAAAGTTTTATAGAGAAGAACTTACAGTTATAGCAACAGGTAATTATTATTCTCTAACGAAAGTATAATATTTTTTATAATGGAACACACGGATAAGAGGGACATGAAGGATTTTCTAGTTCCATGAAATCCATCATATCCTTGTTATCTGCTATGATCAGAGAAAGTTTTTAGAGAAGAACTTACAGTTATAGCAACAGGTAATCTATTATTCTCTAAACGAAAGTATAATATTTTATAATGGAACACACGGATAAGAGGGACATGAAGGATTTTCTAGTTCCATGAAATCCATCATATATCCTTGTTATCTGCTATGATCAGAGAAAGTTTTATAGAGAAGAACTTACAGTTATAGCAACAGGTAATTTATTATTCTCTAACGAAAGTATAATATTTTATAATGGAACACACGGATAAGAGGGACATGAAGGATTTTCTAGTTCCATGAAATCCATCATATCCTTGTTATCTGCTATGATCAGAGAAAGTTTTATAGAGAAGAACTTACAGTTATAGCAACAGGTAATCTATTATATTCTCTAACGAAAGTATAATATTTTATAATGGAACACACGGATAAGAGGGACATGAAGGATTTTCTAGTTCCATGAAATCCATCATATCCTTGTTATCTGCTATGATCAGAGAAAGTTTTTATAGAGAAGAACTTACAGTTATAGCAACAGGTAATCTATTATTCTCTAACGAAAGTATAATATTTTATAATGGAACACACGGATAAGAGGGACATGAAGGATTTTCTAGTTCCATGAAATCCATCATATCCTTGTTATCTGCTATGATCAGAGAAAGTTTTTATAGAGAAGAACTTACAGTTATAGCAACAGGTAATCTATTATTCTCTAACGAAAGTATAATATTTTATAATGGAACACACGGATAAGAGGGACATGAAGGATTTTCTAGTTCCATGAAATCCATCATATCCTTGTTATCTGCTATGATCAGAGAAAGTTTTATAGAGAAGAACTTACAGTTATAGCAACAGGTAATCTATTATTCTCTAACGAAAGTATAATATTTTATAATGGAACACACGGATAAGAGGGACATGAAGGATTTTCTAGTTCCATGAAATCCATCATATCCTTGTTATCTGCTATGATCAGAGAAAGTTTTATAGAGAAGAACTTACAGTTATAGCAACAGGTAATCTATTATATTCTCTAACGAAAGTATATTATTTTATAATGGAACACACGGATAAGAGGGACATGAAGGAT
>JAUJYZ010000229.1:182500-204260 GCA_033675265.1 Actinostola sp. cb2023 | reverse complement strand
ATGCTATTTTACGGTATACAATGTACATTACTAACAATTACCAAGCAACAAATCACCATGTAATTGTAAGTATTGTAATATTATTGTCCTACTTTTTGTTTAAGATTTTGTAACAGACATGGATTTCTCTCCTTTTGATGAAAGTCTGCTTGCAACGTGTTCTTATGACTGTACGGTACGTTTCTCTTACAGTGTATCCAATGCTAGTTAATACAATGTGTTCCTATGACTGCATGGTATGTTTCTCTTACAATGTATCCAATGCTAGTTAATACAATGTGTTCCTATGACTGCATGGTATGTTTCTCTTACAATGTATACAATGCTAGTTAATACAATGTGTTCCTATGACTGCACTTTTACAATGTATCCAATGCTAGTTAATACAATGTGTTCCTATGACTGTATGGTATGTTTCTCTTACAATGTATCCAATGCTAGTTAATACAATGTGTTCCTATGACTGCATGGTATGTTTCTCTTACAATGTATCCAATGCTAGTTAATACAATGTGTTCCTATGACTGTATGGTATGTTTCTCTTACAATGTATCCAATGCTAGTTAATACAATGTGTTCCTATGACTGTATGGTATGTTTCTCTTACAATGTATCCAATGCTAGTTAATACAATGTGTTCCTATGACTGCATGGTACGTTTCTCTTACAATGTATCCAATGCTAGTTAATACAATGTGTTCCTATGACTGTATGGTATGTTTCTCTTACAATGTATCCAATGCTAGTTAATACAATGTGTTCCTATGACTGCATGGTACGTTTCTCTTACAATGTATCCAATGCTAGTTAATACAATGTGTTCCTATGACTGTATGGTATGTTTCTCTTACAATGTATCCAATGCTAGTTAATACAATGTGTTCCTATGACTGCGTGGTATGTTTCTCTTACAATGTATCCAATGCTAGTTAATACAATGTGTTCTTATGACTGCATGGTATGTTTCTCTTACAATGTATCCAATGCTAGTTAATACAATGTGTTCCTATGACTGCATGGTATGTTTCTCTAAGACTTACAATGTATCCAATGCTAGTTAATACAATGTGTTCCTATGACTGTATGGTATGTTTCTCTTACAATGTATCCAATGCTAGTTAATACAATGTGTTCCTATGACTGCATGGTATGTTTCTCTTACAATGTATCCAATGCTAGTTAATACAATGTGTTCCTATGACTGCATGGTATGTTTCTCTTACAATGTATCCAATGCTAGTTAATACAATGTGTTCCTATGACTGCACTCTTACAATGTATCCAATGCTAGTTAATACAATGTGTTCCTATGACTGCACTCTTACAATGTATCCAATGCTAGTTAATACAATGTGTTCAGGACTATGACTGTATGGTATGTTTCTCTTACAATGCATCCAATGCTAGTTAATACAATGTGTTCCTATGACTGTATGGTATGTTTCTCTTACAATGTATCCAATGCTAGTTAATACAATGTGTTCCTATGACTGCATGGTACGTTTCTCTTACAATGTATCCAATGCTAGTTAATACAATGTGTTCCTATGACTGCATGGTACGTTTCTCTTACAATGTATCCAATGCTAGTTAATACAATGTGTTCTTATGACTGCATGGTATGTTTCTCTCTACAATGTATCCAATGCTAGTTAATACAATGTGTTCCTATGACTGCATGGTACGTTTCTCTTACAATGTATACAATGCTAGTTAATACAATGTGTTCCTATGACTGTATGGTATGTTTCTCTTACAATGTATCCAATGCTAGTTAATACAATGTGTTCCTATGACTGCATGGTATGTTTCTCTTACAATGTATCCAATGCTAGTTAATACAATGTGTTCCTATGACTGCATGGTATGTTTCTCTTACAATGTATCCAATGCTAGTTAATACAATGTGTTCCTATGACTGCACTCTTACAATGTATCCAATGCTAGTTAATACAATGTGTTCCTATGACTGCACTCTTACAATGTATCCAATGCTAGTTAATACAATGTGTTCCTATGACTGTATGGTATGTTTCTCTTACAATGTATCCAATGCTAGTTAATACAATGTGTTCCTATGACTGCATGGTACATTTCTCTTACAATGTATCCAATGCTAGTTAATACAATGTGTTCCTATGACTGCATGGTATGTTTCTCTTACAATGTATACAATGCTAGTTAATACAATGTGTTCCTATGCCTGCATGGTATGTTTCTCTTACAATGTATCCAATGCTAGTTAATACAATGTGTTCCTATGACTGCATGGTACGTTTCTCTTACAATGTATCCAATGCTAGTTAATACAATGTGTTCCTATGACTGCATGGTACGTTTCTCTTACAATGTATCCAATGCTAGTTAATACAATGTGTTCCTATGACTGCATGGTACGTTTCTCTTACAATGTATCCAATGCTAGTTAATACAATGTGTTCCTATGACTGCATGGTACGTTTCTCTTACAGTGTATCCAATGCTAGTTAATACAATGTGTTCCTATGACTGCATGGTATGTTTCTCTTACAATGTATACAATGCTAGTTAATACAATGTGTGTTCCTATGATTGCATGGTATGTTTCTCTTACAATGTATCCAATGCTAGTTAATACAATGTGTTCCTATGACTGCATGGTATGTTTCTCTTACAATGTATCCAATGCTAGTTAATACAATGTGTTCCTATGACTGCACTCTTACAATGTATACAATGCTAGTTAATACAATGTGTTCCTATGACTGCATGGTATGTTTCTCTTACAATGTATCCAATGCTAGTTAATACAATGTGTTCCTATGACTGCATGGTATGTTTCTCTTACAATGTATCCAATGCTAGTTAATACAATGTGTTCCTATGACTGCACTCTTACAATGTATCCAATGCTAGTTAATACAATGTGTTCCTATGACTGCATGGTACGTTTCTCTTACAATGTATCCAATGCTAGTTAATACAATGTGTTCCTATGACTGCACTCTTACAATGTATCCAATGCTAGTTAATACAATGTGTTCCTATGACTGCACTCTTACAATGTATCCAATGCTAGTTAATTCTAGCCACGTACAGTTGTTGATTATTGCCGCCTTCTCTTTGTAGATCAAGCTTTGGAAATTACCCCAGAATATGAATGATGACAATTTGCCTTCTACACCTATCAGTGTATTACCTGTACAACCTGTAAGTTATCCCATTGTTTAGGGAGCCTTCTTGAGTTTTCTATAGTGATGGAAAATAGACCCCCCCCCCTCCAAAAAATAATAATGAAGGCTTGGTTCTGGATGCTAAATCGAAATGAAATAAAATGAAATGAAATGAAACTAAAGTCACGTATTAAGTCACTTTTTATGACCTGTTCATTTTTGCACAGACGAGCACAGACTATTTCTTTATTTTTATGTTGTCACTCATGCATGTACATGTGTACATGTGTAGTTCATTACAGGACAGTGTCATGTCTGATACTGCAGTATAGTAGTAACATACATGTACATGTGTACATGTAGTTCATTACAGGACAGTGTCATGTCTGATACTGCAGTATAGTTCTGTAGTAACATACATGTACATGTGTGCATGTAGTTCATTACAGGACAGTGTCATGTCTGATACTGCAGTATAGTAGTAACATGTATACATGTACATGTGTGCATGTGTAGTTCATTACAGGACAGTGTCATGTCTGATACTGCAGTATATGGTAGTAACATGTACAATGTATACATGTACATGTACATGTGTAGTTCATTACAGGACAGTGTCATGTCTGATACTGCAGTATATGGTAGTAACATGTATACATGTACATGTACATGTGTAGTTCATTACAGGACAGTGTCATATCTGATACTGCAGTATATGGTAGTAACATGTATACATGTACATGTACATGTGTAGTTCATTACAGGACAGTGTCATGTCTGATACTGCAGTATAGTAGTAACATACATGTACATGTACATGTGTAGTTCATTACAGGACAGTGTCATGTCTGATACTGCAGTATAGTAGTAACATGTATACATGTATATGTACATGTGTAGTTCATTACAGGACAGTGTCATGTCTGATACTGCAGTATAGTAGTAACATACATGTACCTGAAAGCCATAGGATTAGTTATATCTCTACTCATTCAAACCTTTTTGCTTTCAGAATCGTGTGGAGAATGTTCTTTTCCATCCATCTGCAAGTGATGTAAGTATACAAGTACACAATGAACACATAAATCAGACAGATAGGGGTCATTCCACAGTATTATATCACTTAAATCATTTTCTAGAAATGCATTAAATATCATTGAATTCCAACATAAATACAAGGCAAGAGTCTGAAGTTTACTTTATGGGTATTGTTGTTCATTTGTGTATCGTTGTTGTTACATAATTATTATGGAATTATTTTTGAAAAATCAGAAACATGTTGTTGCTGAGAAGACAATTGCAATTGTGCTTTATAAAAATATATATTATTATAAATACTATTGATGCTTTATGAACCAAATGCCCTAGTGCTCCTTTGCTGAAATGACCAACTAAGAACAACATTTTGACAAAAGGCTTTGAATTATTGGCATTCCAAAAAGCAAAAGTCTTCTCCGCAACGTCTTGATACATAAAAGATAAAAGTTTTTGGAATGTGCAAGTCAAGAAACACAAAACTTTCAAAACTGTAAACTTTCAACATGGGGACCACTATGCCCAACTTATGTGACTTTAGTTTTTTTTTAGTTAATATGTGATATGATATTCTTATAGATTGTATTCTGTTTTGCGGAGAAGACAATTCTTTTGTGGAGAAGACAATTCTTTTGCGGAGAAGACAATTCTTTTGCGGAGAAGCCAATTCTGTTGCAGAGAAGACAATTCTGTTGCGAGAAGACAATTCTGTTGCGGAGAAGCCAATTCTGTTGCAGAGAAAGCCAATTCTGTTGCAGAGAAGCCAATTCTGTTGCGGAGAAGCCAATTCTGTTGCGGAGAAGCCAATTCTGTTGCGGAGAAGCCAATTCTGTTGCGGAGAAGAAAATTCTGTTGTGGAGAAGAAAATTCTGTTGCGGAGAAGACAATTCTGTTGCGGAGAAGACAATTCTGTTGCAGAGAAGACAATTCTGTTGCTGAGAAGACAATTCTGTTGTGGAGAAGACAAGGAAAACTAGAAAAAATCTTCAGAAATTACAAAAACGTACAATTCTGTACATGTAGAAGATAAATACTGTATTGATAATTAATAATTTTATTTTATTAAATCTAATAAACTGAGTTGTGTTGAATTTATGAATATGTCATTTTTTGTCTTCTCCACAACGGTTACACGACTAGTAAGCATTTATTGTAATAACATTCAAATATTAGAGCTGAAAACTGTTGTTGTTCATGTTAACTAGAACAAGTACCATATTCACCGGCGCATAAGCCACCCTTTTTTCCCCGAAAATCACGATCCAAAGTTGGGGGTGCAGCTTATCTGCGAGAACATCAGGAATTGGTACCAGAAATTTACATAAAATTAACATAAAAGTGTAAAAGAGTACACACATCATTCGTGTGTTTACTATTAGTTACTCCTAAAAGCATTGGCCATTGGTTAGACATTAAACAGGCTAATTAACGGGTGCTAATGCCTTTTCAGACAGTTTACAATCGTGCTAACGGTTTTTACTACAAGACATAACGGTTTGCTAAAGTGTTTTTCATTGATGAGTGGGTTGGTTCACGTGCTAACACAACATGTGTCAATCAAGAAGTGTCTCAAACATAACATTCTCACGTGCACGCTAATGAACCTTAGATCTTAGAACTGATAATGCCGTAAGTTGGTGGGAAAGATCACCATTCTTCCAGCGCTTCACGACTTGCTAATCTTCTCTGTATATCGTTCCAATTTACATGTAATACGAACATATCCCGTATAAGTAACCGTAAGCAGTTCGGTTGTGCTCGTATGATGTGAACTGCACGAGACTGCACAGCTCGGGGCCCTTCGGCCAGAGCAATAATACTTCGGATTTAATAAAATACACGCTCGGAAACTATTTGGCCCGTTTGTTTGTTAATTTAAGCGAATCATACTTTCGGATTTAGTTCGATAGGCATTCGGAAACTAATCGGCCCATTTGTGGCCAACGGGGGAAAAAAAAAGAATGCCCATTTTATAACTCGGGCTTCCTCCAAAAGTGCCCGAGTAAAAAACATTTTTTCCAAAATTTGCGTTGCCAAACTCGGGGTGAAGCTTATCTGCGAGTGCAGCTTATACACCGGTGAATACGGTACTCTTCCACATGAAATACTACTTAAGACAATCCAAAAACCTTAAATACTCACAAAAATATGAACAAGTTTTGAAAACTTTGGTTTGTAAAACTGGTATTTTTAGTGTCTTCTCCACAACAGTCATATTTTAATTTCTTGTGCTTCACTCTAATAGTTCATGGTCGATTATAACATTGGTTTTGCTAGACCTAAGTAGCAACTGTCACACCAGAGCAAAAATAATGTGATTGATAATTTGTATTTCTTTGTATACTAAATAAATGATTCTGATTTGTCTTCTCCGCAACGGAGGATTACAGCTGTGGAATGACCCATAGATAGATATCTTTATTTACAGAGGGGAATCCTTTCAGTAATAATTTAACAAATGATTTGGACAAAGAGTATCACTTTGTTATGCTGTAGTTCTTTCTGAATTTTTTTAAAAAACACTTAAAAAATTACCTATAAAATACAAAAACAAAACTTTCAGCGATAGGCTAGATTTTGAGTACAAACCGATGTGTACTGTTTGAGAGAAGCAAAGGAAAGGAACATGTCTTGTAATTTCTCCTGTTTTACTGTGTCTAAGTGTTTCAATATTATTGGTTATATTTTAGGTTTTAGCAAGCACATCCTCCAAAGCAGTGACAATATGGGATCTAGAAAAAGGCCAACAGAAATATGGTAAGATTACACCCTATGCATAATGGTAGAATCGTAAAATCTCATTTACGTTGTAGTTGGGAATACTTAATGTCTGTTACAGCAATATCTGACCATCTCTTTGAAGAGAGTGATTTCAAAAAATGCATGAACACACCAAATTTTAGTCCTGTATAGACTACAAAATTGTAGTTATATCTTACTACTTTATGATGGTTTCATTTTTATTAAATAAATACACTTTTGGAGTATTTCTAAACTGTGGATGATCTTTCAATATTTTATTTTTCTTATTATTATTTCAGTTTATGCACATCTATGCAAATTACAGAAATCGATATAAGCATACTAGGTGTATAAGATCTATATATATATGTACATTTGTACATGTATGACTAGTGTCCTTCATGCAGTGCCTAGGATTTTGAAATCTAGTTGTGCAAGACCTTTATTAGTACCTACTAACAGTACCTTTATAAGATATACATATGAGAACTGTTATTACAAAATGGGGCTTTGTCAACAAGACACCTTTTAAGAAATCAGACCTCATGTACATGTAGCTATCCGGAGGATAAATGTGTACATACATGTACCTGAAACCATCTGTACAAATGTAATATAATTTCCATGTAAATGTACCCTACATGACTAGCTTATTTTATTTTATTTTAATTTTACAAAATTCGACAAGACATAACATCGATAACAATAATAATGAAGCTTAATGCATGTATCTTTAATTAGTAGGTCTGGCATACTGTTTACGTCATTGAATGTTTGTTGTTCAGAAATGAATGGTCACAAAGACTTAATTCAGAGTTGTACCTGGAAAGGAGATGGTTCATTACTAGCAACAACCAGCAAGGTATGTACTGTTCTAATCGACCAATCAGGTTTAGATATGAATATCAAATGAGACCGTTGTTTGTGGACTGTTGGTACATCGTCAGCTAATATAATTAATATAATTACATGTTCTAAAGAATTACTGTCAAACTTGACAGAGTTTAGGTCAAAACAAGGCAAACTTATGTCCGTGTTAAGTTTTGATTACAAGTCAGTGACTGATCCAGGGGGAGGGTCGGGTAGGTCCAGACCCCCCTGTCATACCTGAGGTTCAGTTATGTTCAATCAATGATACTGAAATGAAGGAACTCAGAAAAAAATCTGAGTAACAGATGGAAATCGAAGCCACAACCTTCCACATTCTAGTTGGATGCTCTACCATTGAGCTAGTGGGACTCAATGGTGAGCAAGGTCTTAACTTTGGGCTATGTGGCACCATTCATCTTTATCATTTATATCATACAATACACCATATCTCATTATCAAGTGAAATGTTTTTGAATATTTCAAATGTTAGAATACATTCTGCAGTGGGTCCTTTTCCATTCTGCAGTGAGTCCTTTTCCATTCTGCAGTGGGTCCTTTTCCATTCTGCAGTGAGTCCTTTTCCATTCTGCAGTGGGTCCTTTTCCATTCTGCAGTGGGTCCTTTTCCATTCTGCAGTGGGTCCTTTTCCATTCTGCAGTGGGTCCTTTTCCATTCTGCAGTGGGTCCTTTTCCATTCTGCAGTGGGTCCTTTTCCATTCTGCAGTGAGTCCTTTTCCATTCTGCAGTGGGTCCTTTTCCATTCTGCAGTGGGTCCTTTTCCATTCTGCAGTGAGTCCTTTTCCATTCTGCAGTGGGTCCTTTTCCATTCTGCAGTGGGTCCTTTTCCATTCTGCAGTGGGTCCTTTTCCATTCTGCAGTGGGTCCTTTTCCATTCTGCAGTGGGTCCTTTTCCATTCTGCAGTGGGTCCTTTTCCATTCTGCAGTGGGTCCTTTTCCATTCTGCAGTGGGTCCTTTTCCATTCTGCAGTGGGTCCTTTTCCATTCTGCAGTGGGTCCTGCAGTGGGTCCTTTTCCATTCTGCAGTGGGTCCTTTTCCATTCTGCAGTGGGTCCTTTTCCATTCTGCAGTGGGTCCTTTTCCATTCTGCAGTGGGTCCTTTTCCATTCTGCAGTGGGTCCTTTTCCATTCTGCAGTGAGTCCTTTTCCATTCTGCAGTGGGTCCTTTTCCATTCTGCAGTGGGTCCTTTTCCATTCTGCAGTGGGTCCTTTTCCATTCTGCAGTGGGTCCTTTTCCATTCTGCAGTGGGTCCTTTTCCATTCTGCAGTGAGTCCTTTTCCATTCTGCAGTGGGTCCTTTTCCATTCTGCAGTGGGTCCTTTTCCATTCTGCAGTGGGTCCTTTTCCATTCTGCAGTGGGTCCTTTTCCATTCTGCAGTGGGTCCTTTTCCATTCTGCAGTGAGTCCTTTTCCAGATGTTCTCACAGTTAAGCCACACCCTCAGCCTCCAAAACAATGATTCAAGGTAAAAAGGTGTGTCTTATATGAGAGTGTTTAAAGAATTTATGTTTGATTCTTTGTAGGATAAGAGAGTACGCATATTTGATCCCAGGACATCCACTTGCGTTGGGGTATGTTGTTAGAACAGTTCTAAGCATATCACAGTACTACTACATGTTTATCTAGTAACTGACTTTGCTGAATAAAAGACTGGTTGACCATTAATATTGGTAGTTGTTCAGTCTAATGTCCTTTGATTAATAAACAAAAGGCATTATCTTCTAACAGTTGTATCTGCGCTTGTACATGTGTCTCATAGAATTTTAGGCTTCAGTTAGGTACATACATTGTACATATATTGTAAGAGTGTCAAGACTCTGTGGGATGCTCCAGTACTTTATTATTATCATCATCATCATCATCCTCCATCATCATCATCGTCATCGTTATTATTATTATCATCATGGATATTTTTATGATCCATGTTATCAATATTATTATTATCATTATCATCATCATTAGTATTATTTTTATCACTATAATTATTATTATTATTATTATATCATCATCATCATCATTATTATTATTATTATTATTATTATTATTATTATTATTATTATTATTATTATTATTATTATTATTATTATTATTATTATTATTATTAATTAATAAAAACAGGAAGGCAGTGGATTTGGTGGTTTTAAGGATTCTCGTGTTGTTTGGTTGGGAGACAGAAACCATATCCTGGGGACAGGCTTTTCCACGGTACGTAGGACGTTAGGACGTCATGTCAATTCACTCAAGACAAACTTGATGTTTTAATACATACATCACTAATTCATTATCTATTACAGGCACGAGAACGTCAAGTAGTTGTTTGGGATATTCATAATCTAAACACACCTCTAGAAAGTCTAAACATTGATTCTAACACAGGGTGAGTGTTATGATGACATTAATGGATCGTGATTATTACAGAAACAAACATGTAAACATTGTCTTACTGAAATACACCAACCTTGGATTACCAAGAATTACTCATTTGGACCCTTAAATTCTGTATGGGAGGGGAGGGGGATTCTCTATGGGAGTGGGAGGGGGATTCTGTATGGGAGGGGGATTCTGTATGGGAGGGGAATTCTGTATGGGAGGGGGATTCTGTATGGGAGGGGAATTCTGTATGGGAGGGGGATTCTGTATGGGAGGGGGATTCTCTATGGGAGTGGGTGGAGGGATGGGAGGGGATGGGGGATTCTATATGGGAGGGGGTGGGGATGGGAGGGAGGGGTAGGGGGATTCTGTATGGGAGGGGGTGCGGGAGGGGGATTCTGTATGGGAGGGGGATTCTGTATGGGAGGGGATGGGGGATTCTCTATGGGAGGGGGAGGGGGACTCCCTATTGGAGGGGGTGGAGGGATGGGAGGGGATGGGGGATTCTATATGGGAGGGGTGGAGGGATGGGAGGGGTAGGGGGATTCTGTATGGGAGGGGGTGGGGGAGGGGGATTCTGTATGGGAGGGGGATTCTGTATGGGAGGGGGATTCTGTATGGGAGGGGGATTCTGTATGGGAGGGGGATTCTGTATGGGAGGGTGAAGGGGATTCTCTATGGGAGAGGATGGGAGATTCTCTATGGGAGGGGGATTCTCTATGGGAGGGGGAGGGGGATTCTCTATTGGAGGGGGTGGAGTGATGGGAGGGGATGGGGGATTCTCTATGGGAGTGGGTGGAGGGATGGGAGGGGATGGGGGATTCTATATGGGAGGGGGTGGAGGGATGGTAGGGGGATTCTGTATGGGAGGGGGGATTCTGTATGGGAGGGTGAGGGGGATTCTCTATTGGAGGGGATGGGAGATTCTCTATGGGAGGGGGATTCTCTGGGAGGGGGAGGGGGATTCTCTATGGGAGGGGATGGGGGATTCTCTATGGGAGAAGGAGGGGGATTCTCTATGGGAGGGGGTGGAGGATTCTCTATAGGAGGGGGATTCTCTATGGGAGGGGATGGGGGATTCTCTATGGGAGGGGGTGGGGGATTCTCTATAGGAGGGGAGGGGGATTCTCTATGGGGGGGGGGTGGGGATTCTCTATGGGAGGGGAATCAGAGATTCTCTATGGGAGGGGGAAGGGGATTCTCTATGGGAGGGGGAGGGGGATTCTCTATGGGAGGGGATGGGGGATTCTCTATGGGAGGGGAATCGGAGATTCTCTATGGGAGGGGGAAGGGGATTCTCTATGGGAGGGGAGGGGGATTCTCTATGGGAGGGGGTGGGGGATTCTCTATGGGAGGGTGTGGGGGATTCTCTATGGGAGGGGGTGGAGGAATGGGAGGGGAAAGGAACAGTCACCCAGTAGATATATCAGAATGTTAAAAGTCTTTTTGTAATGAATTGTTTTGTTTTGGTTGTGGATTCCAGAATTTTAATGCCATTTTATGATGCAGACACAGATATGTTACTCCTAGCCGGCAAGGTATGATTGTCTTACTTGTTGTTAGCATGCAGTAGAGTGCAAACAATATAACCATGAAATAGTATTATTACTAAATAGTACTAAATAGTGCTATTTCTATTGTTTTCTATTGTTTCATCAGTGCTATTTAGTACTAATTAGTTAGTTCTGTTTCACGGATATATTGTTTGCACTCTAACATCATGTCATGTTATTCACAGTGTCCATTGTGAGGTGAATGTACCATCAACTCCCATTACAACAAACACCTTTGGGACTTTAGTGTCCATAATTAGTGACAAAAATAGAAGCCATGCGAGGGTGAATAACACCTTTCACAGCAAGACAAAAAGAGAAAACTCTCTGAAACCATTTGTAAAAAGAAAGTGAAGGGATTCCTGACAACCATACACTTTTAATTGGGTGTCTGCTGTAGCGAGAGTAGAAACAATGGACTTGATAATTTGGACCTTGTAAATTATCTGTAATTCTGTAATAGTGTTTTCTTGCAAACACTCTGTAACTCTGACAATGTCTGCTGTAGCGAGAGTAGAAACAATGGACTTGATAATTTGGACCTTGTAAATTATCTGTAATTCTATAATAGTGTTTTCTTGCAAACACTCTGTAACTCTGACAATGTCTGCTGTAGCGAGAGTAGAAACAATGGACTTGATAATTTGGACCTTGTAAATTATCTGTAATTCTGTAATAGTGTTTTCTTGCAAACGCTCTGTAACTCTGACAATGTCTGCAGTAGTGGCCGGGGTGTCTGTCATAACAAGCTGTCTATCAGCCAAGCTCTACTTGCAGACTGCAGATTGGTTGCTATTCAGCTTCAAATGACCTTAACTAACAATACCATGTACATAATAATAATAATAATAATAATAATAATAAACATCTTATAAGTAATGGTTGAGGGAAACATCGAATAAGAAAAATCAGCGATAATAAGTTACGACGTTTCGACATCGTCAGATGTCATTATCAAGTAAATGTAAATGTCAGTGTCAATGCTTAAAAGTAACGTTCGAAAATATGTACATATATTAGGTTAACTACTAAGGTGACAAGAATGTTAAACAAACAACTTGGCCTTAATTGAGTCTGACTGGGTATTCAGATTTGGTTTTAGTTCTTTGATATAGAGCATTTCATATATCAAACAATCCAGCTTGTTCCTGCATTTCCATAAGACTGTGAAGTGCTCATTTTACTTTTATGCATTGACACTGACATTTACATTTACTTGATAATGACATCTGACGATGTCGAAACGTCGTAATAATAAACATATTCTTAAATACATCAGGGTGATTCAAGTGTATTGTATTATGAGGTCAAAGAAAGTGGAGGTCCTTATTTAAACCAAGGTAATGCTTGCTTATGGAAAGTAAAATAGGATTGCAAAATTAATGTGAATGAAGGAAGGAAGTCCTGAAGCATTCAACATGTAGTATGCACGTTCCTCATTAGCATGTTATTTTACTCAGGTACCGGTTGTACGAAAGGCGGATAGCGCTATCCACCAGATAAATCCTTATCCAGTGGATACGTTGATGCTGTTATCTAATAAGTAAAGTTATCCACTGGATAAGGATTTATCCAACGGATAGCACTATCCACCTTTCGTACAACCAGGGCCTGCTCATTAGCATGTTAAAAACGGCTTATGCAAACACGTTACCTCAAACATTAAAGCCCTGCAGTCCACATGTATCTGGATATCTTTGAATCTGCAACATTTTCACATGTATCCAGTGAATACGGTCGATGAATGTGCATCTTTTTTAATACGCTCTCCAGAGTGGATTTTTTTAAAATATGCTGTGAATATGGCTTCGTGTGGACGGTCAAATCCGTATATATTTGAATACGTTGATGTCACGGTATCGGATCCAGTCCTTACCACGTGGATCCATCAACCATATTCACCGGATACGTGTGGACGGGAGGCCAATCCGCATCGAAAAAGTTGCGGATTCAAAAATAACCGGGTACGTGTGGATGGGCTAATACGATTCGAATACACTACGTGTAGACGCAAATTTGTTTTAATCTGCATTGAAAAAATTGCGGATTCAAAAATATCGGGATATGTGTGGACGGGGCCTTACATTCTGCAAACATTGTTTATCAGTGTCTGGTGCGATGATGGATTCACAAACCAAAGGGATGGCTGTTGTCCCTAAGCTGGCTATGAATGTCATGTCCTGTGAAGTAATGAGACTTCTACAAGTCACCCAACAAGCTATTGTCCCTGTCAGCTATTGTGTACCCAGAAAGGTAAGTAGGAGGGATTTGTCTTAAAATAGAAAGAGAATGGGTAGAAAGAGAATGGGTTGAAATAGATTGGGTAGAAAGAGAATGGGTAGAAGGAGAATGGGTAGAAGGAGGATGGGTAGAAGGAGGACGGGTAGAAGGAGGACGGGTAGAAGGAGGACGGGTAGAAGGAGGACGGGTAGAAGGAGGAGAAGGGACGGGTAGAAGGAGGACGGGTAGAAGGAGGACGGGTAGAAGGAGGACGGGTAGAAGGAGGACGGGTAGAAGGAGGACGGGTAGAAGGAGGACGGGTAGAAGGAGGACGGGTAGAAGGAGGACGGGTAGAAGGAGGACGGGTAGAAGGAGGACGGGTAGAAGGGGACGGGTAGAAGGAGGACGGGTAGAAGGAGGACGGGTAGAAGGAGGACGGGTAGAAGGAGGACGGGTAGAAGGAGGACGGGTAGAAGGAGGACGGGTAGAAGGAGGACGGGTAGAAGGAGGACGGGTAGAAGGAGGACGGGTAGAAGGAGGACGGGTAGAAGGAGGACGGGTAGAAGGAGGACGGGTAGAAGGAGGACGGGTAGAAGGAGGACGGGTAGAAGGAGGACGGGTAGAAGCAGGACGGGTAGAAGGAGGACGGGTAGAAGGAGGACGGGTAGAAGGAGGACGGGTAGAAGGAGGACGGGTAGAAGGAGGACGGGTAGAAGGAGGACGGGTAGAAGGAGGACGGGTAGAGAGAGAATGGGTAGAGAGAGAATGGGTAGAGAGAGAATGGGTAGAAAGAGAATGGGTAGAAAGAGAATGGGTAGAAAGAGAATGGGTAGAAAGAGAATGGGTAGAAAGAGAATGGGTAGAAAGAGAATGGGTAGAAAGAGAATGGGTAGAAAGAGAATGGGTAGAAGGAGATTGAGTAGAAAGAGAATGGGTAGAAGGAGAATGGGTAGAAAGAGAGTTATTCATTTCACAAACCGTATTCAATTCACTCTATTGTTCTGTCACAATCCCTGAAATAGCAGCAGTATACTAATAAGCACAATGTTTGTTGAACAATAACTGCAATACATGTGGAAGTGAAGTGAAGGTGATCTAATGTTGATGTGATTTATTATATATTATTTATATTTATATATACTACCTATTGATAGAATGCTAAAGATTACCAGGCTGACTTGTATCCTGACACACTTGGACACAAACCTGCTATGACTTGTCAACAGTGGTGTGATGGACAAAATAGTCAGGTATGCAATACATAGTGGAAACTAGCAGTCAGGTATGCAATACATAGTGGAAACTAGCAGTCAGTTATGCATTTACATAGTGGTGTGATGGACAAAATAGTCAGGTATGCAATACATAGTGGTGTGATGGACAAAACAGTCAGGTATGCAATACATAGTGGTGTGATGGACAAAACAGTCAGGTATGCAATACATAGTGGAAACTAGCAGTCAGGTATGCAATACATAGTGGTGTGATGGACAAAACAGTCAGGTATGCAATACATAGTGGTGTGATGGACAAAATAGTCAGGTATGCAATACATAGTGGTGTGATGGACAAAACAGTCAGGTATGCAATACATAGTGGTGTGTGATGGACAAAATAGTCAGGTATGCAATACATAGTGGTGTGATGGACAAAATAGTCAGGTATGCAATACATAGTGGTGTGATGGACAAAACAGTCAGGTATGCAATACATAGTGGTGTGATGGACAAAATAGTCAGGTATGCAATACATAGTGGTGTGATGGACAAAATAGTCAGGTATGCAATACATAGTGGTGTGATGGACAAAACAGTCAGGTATGCAATACATAGTGGTGTGATGGACAAAATAGTCAGGTATGCAATACATAGTGGAAACTAGCAGTCAGGTATGCAATACATAGTGGTGTGATGGACAAAATAGTCAGGTATGCAATACATAGTGGTGTGATGGACAAAACAGTCAGGTATGCAATACATAGTGGAAACTAGCAGTCAGGTATGCAATACATAGTGGAAACTAGCAGTCAGGTATGCAATACATAGTGGTGTGATGGACAAAACAGTCAGGTATGCAATACATAGTGGTGTGATGGACAAAATAGTCAGGTATGCAATACATAGTGGTGTGATGGACAAAACAGTCAGGTATGCAATACATAGTGGAAACTAGCAGTCAGGTATGCAATACATAGTGGAAACTAGCAGTCAGTTATGCATATACATAGTGGTGTGATGGACAAAACAGTCAGGTATGCAATACATAGTGGTGTGATGGACAAAACAGTCAGGTATGCAATACATAGTGGAAACTAGCAGTCAGGTATGCAATACATAGTGGAAACTAGCAGTCAGTTATGCATTTACATAGTGGTGTGATGGACAAAATAGTCAGGTATGCAATACATAGTGGTGTGATGGACAAAATAGTCAGGTATGCAATACATAGTGGTGTGATGGACAAAACAGTCAGGTATGGAATACATAGTGGTGTGATGGACAAAACAGTCAGGTATGCAATACATAGTGGTGTGATGGACAAAACAGTCAGGTATGCAATACATAGTGGTGTGATGGACAAAACAGTCAGGTATGCAATACTAGTGGAAACTAGCAGTCAGGTATGCAATACATAGTGGAAACTAGCAGTCAGTTATGCAATACATAGTGGAAACTAGCAGTCAGGTATGCAATACATAGTGGTGTGATGGACAAAATAGTCAGGTATGCAATACATAGTGGTGTGATGGACAAAACAGTCAGGTATGCAATACATAGTGGTGTGATGGACAAAACAGTCAGGTATGCAATACATAGTGGTGTGATGGACAAAACAGTCAGGTATGCAATACATAGTGGTGTGATGGACAAAACAGTCAGGTATGCAATACATAGTGGAAACTAGCAGTCAGGTATGCAATACATAGTGGAAACTAGCAGTCAGTTATGCAATACATAGTGGAAACTAGCAGTCAGGTATGCAATACATAGTGGTGTGATGGACAAAAACAGTCAGGTATGCAATACATAGTGGTGTGATGGACAAAACAGTCAGGTATGCAATACATAGTGGTGTGATGGACAAAACAGTCAGGTAAATACATAGTGGTGTGATGGACAAAACAGTCAGGTATGCAATACATAGTGGAAACTAGCAGTCAGGTATGCAATACATAGTGGAAACTAGCAGTCAGTTATGCAATACATAGTGGAAACTAGCAGTCAGGTATGCAATACATAGTGGAAACTAGCAGTCAGGTATGCAATACATAGTGGAAACTAGCAGTCAGGTATGCAATACATAGTGGTGTGATGGACAAAATAGTCAGGTATGCAATACATAGTGGAAACTAGCAGTCAGGTATGCAATACATAGTGGAAACTAGCAGTCAGGTATGCAATACATAGTGGTGTGATGGACAAAATAGTCAGGTATGCAATACATAGTGGTGTGATGGACAAAACAGTCAGGTATGCAATACATAGTGGAAACTAGCAGTCAGGTATGCAATACATAGTGGAAACTAGCAGTCAGTTATGCATTTACATAGTGGTGTGATGGACAAAATAGTCAGGTATGCAATACATAGTGGTGTGTGATGGACAAAATAGTCAGGTATGCAATACATAGTGGTGTGATGGACAAAACAGTCAGGTATGCAATACATAGTGGTGTGATGGACAAAATAGTCAGGTATGCAATACATAGTGGTGTGATGGACAAAATAGTCAGGTATGCAATAAAGGATTGGTGAACGCCTAGCGTGCATCTGTCGAGTTTTAGATGCACGCGGGAGGTTGCTAAGCACGAAAGAAGCGAAAGAGTCGCACGAGGCGAAGCCGAGTGCGACTCTAGCTTCTTGAGTGCTTAGCAACCGACCAAGTGCATCTAAAACTCGACAGATGCACGCTAGGCGTTCACCAATCCTTTTATAACATAGCCACAATCAAATGTTAGATAATTACTGATTTGTTTATTTTATATTAGAAAACTAACTTTCTTGGCCGATCGCGCGATGAGTTAAGTCTTAAGACATACCGACGTAAAGAAAAAGCTCAATAAGTTAATTATAAAACGGCAAATTAACACCACATGTTCGTCATATATTCATACTAGTTCGAGCTCTGAATGAAATCGAAATAAGTACAAAGTTTTTAAAGTAAATAAGCTTACATCACAAAAGTTTTTGAATACATCTGATTGTTGTACTTGACCGTTGTCCGTTGAGTACTTGCGATTTGAGCTAACATTATTTGCAAGTTTTCGGCAAAGAAACAGGTTGTTTTTGAACGATGGGAAAAATTGAATCCTCTTTGAAAATCCATTAACATTTCTTGTAGACGTTTTGAGATCCCTTTTTCATTTGCTAGTTTGGAGATGGTTGAGAATTCGACGTTTGCACGTTTCCCAAGCTTCAATCATCGACTGTGTTAGTGTGTACTTAGACTACTTACAGTTGTGTAGTTTGGACTCAGTCGAAGAACGAGTGTTGTAGTCTTGTAGTCAATCTCAGTTCATTTCAATGGCCACATTGAGCTGTACCGAATCAGAATATGGTGATTTTGAGCCAGTGTTTCTACAGATTGATTTTGATAAACCCTGCACTCTTCACTCGAGTCTTGTTGAATCACAACGAAGCGACATTACAAACACCAAAACATCAGAATTTCCACATCTTTTTCTCCGATATTTGAAATATGCCGTGGCACTTGACTTCTTCTCAGAATGATAAAGCGTAATTCCCTTAAATGCATTGTTTTCCTGTCTTTTTTGAGGTTCATTTCGCTCTTTGAAGCGTCTTTCAGTTCATGAAACTATTTGAACAACAAAGTTGGCAAGTGATTTTCCATGACGTCATTAGCGTGCATCCATGGAGAATTGGTGCACGCTCTATTAGCCAATCAGAGCGCGCGTTATATGTTAGATATGTTATAATACATAGTGGAAACTAGCAGTCAGGTATGCAATACATAGTGGAAACTAGCAGTCAGGTATGCAATACATAGTGGTGTGATGGACAAAATAGTCAGGTATGCAATACATAGTGGTGTGATGGACAAAACAGTCAGGTTTGCAATACATAGTGGTGTGATGGTCAATATAGTCAGGTATGCAATACATAGTGGTGTGATGGACAAAATAGTCAGGTATGCAATACATAGTGGTGTGATGGACAAAACAGTCAGGTATGCAATACATAGTGGTGTGATGGACAAAATAGTCAGGTATGCAATACATAGTGGAAACTAGCAGTCAGGTATGCAATACATAGTGGTGTGATGGACAAAACAGTCAGGTATGCAATACATAGTGGTGTGATGGACAAAACAGTCAGGTATGCAATACATAGTGGTGTGATGGACAAAACAGTCAGGTATGCAATACATAGTGGTATGATGGACAAAATAGTCAGGTATGCAATACATAGTGGTGTGATGGACAAAACAGTCAGGTATGCAATACATAGTGGAAACTAGCAGTCAGGTATGCAATACATAGTGGAAACTAGCAGTCAGTTATGCATTTACATAGTGGTGTGATGGACAAAATAGTCAGGTATGCAATACATAGTGGTGTGATGGACAAAATAGTCAGGTATGCAATACATAGTGGTGTGATGGACAAAACAGTCAGGTATGCAATACATAGTGGTGTGATGGACAAAATAGTCAGGTATGCAATACATAGTGGTGTGATGGACAAAATAGTCAGGTATGCAATAAAGGATTGGTGAACGCCTAGCGTGCATCTGTCGAGTTTTAGATGCACGCGGGAGGTTGCTAAGCACGAAAGAAGCGAAAGAGTCGCACGAGGCGAAGCCGAGTGCGACTCTAGCTTCTTGAGTGCTTAGCAACCGACCAAGTGCATCTAAAACTCGACAGATGCACGCTAGGCGTTCACCAATCCTTTTATAACATAGCCACAATCAAATGTTAGATAATTACTGATTTGTTTATTTTATATTAGAAAACTAACTTTCTTGGCCGATCGCGCGATGAGTTAAGTCTTAAGACATACCGACGTAAAGAAAAAGCTCAATAAGTTAATTATAAAACGGCAAATTAACACCACATGTTCGGTCATATTCATACTAGTTCGAGCTCTGAATGAAATCGAAATAAGTACAAAGTTTTTAAAGTAAATAAGCTTACATTACAAAAGTTTTTGAATACATCTGATTGTTGTACTTGACCGTTGTCCGTTGAGTACTTGCGATTTGAGCTAACATTATTTGCAAGTTTTCGGCAAAGAAACAGGTTGTTTTTGAACGATGGGAAAAATTGAATCCTCTTTGAAAATCCATTAACATTTCTTGTAGACGTTTTGAGATCCCTTTTTCATTTGCTAGTTTGGAGATGGTTGAGAATTCGACGTTTGCACGTTTCCCAAGCTTCAATCATCGACTGTGTTAGTGTGTACTTAGACTACTTACAGTTGTGTAGTTTGGACTCTCAGTCGAAGAACGAGTGTTGTAGTCTTGTAGTCAATCTCAGTTCATTTCAATGGCCATATTGAGCTGTACCGAATCAGAATATGGTGATTTTGAGCCAGTGTTTCTACAGATTGATTTTGGTAAACCCTGCAGCTTCACTCGAGTCTTGTTGAATCACAACGAAGCGACATTACAAACACCAAAACATCAGAATTTCCACATCTTTTTCTCCGATATTTGAAATATGCCGTGGCACTTGACTTCTTCTCAGAATGATAAAGCGTAATTCCCTTAAATGCATTGTTTTCCTGTCTTTTTTGAGGTTCATTTCGCTCTTTGAAGCGTCTTTCAGTTCATGAAACTATTTGAACAACAAAGTTGGCAAGTGATTTTCCATGACGTCATTAGCGTGCATCCATGGAGAATTGGTGCACGCTCTATTAGCCAATCAGAGCGCGCGTTATATGTTAGATATGTTATAATACATAGTGGAAACTAGCAGTCAGGTATGCAATACATAGTGGAAACTAGCAGTCAGGTATGCAATACATAGTGGTGTGATGGACAAAATAGTCAGGTATGCAATACATAGTGGTGTGATGGACAAAACAGTCAGGTATGCAATACATAGTGGAAACTAGCAGTCAGGTATGCAATACATAGTGGAAACTAGCAGTCAGTATGCATTTACATAGTGGTGTGATGGACGAAATAGTCAGGTATGCAATACATAGTGGTGTGATGGACAAAACAGTCAGGTATGCAATACATAGTGGTGTGATGGACAAAACAGTCAGGTATGCAATACATAGTGGTGTGATGGACAAAACAGTCAGGTATGCAATACATAGTGGTGTGATGGACAAAATAGTCAGGTATGCAATACATAGTGGTGTGATGGACAAAACAGTCAGGTATGCAATACATAGTGGTGTGATGGACAAAACAGTCAGGTATGCAATACATAGTGGAAACTAGCAGTCAGGTATGCAATACATAGTGGAAACTAGCAGTCAGTTATGCATTTACATAGTGGTGTGATGGACAAAATAGTCAGGTATGCAATACATAGTGGTGTGATGGACAAAATAGTCAGGTATGCAATACATAGTGGTGTGATGGACAAAACAGTCAGGTATGCAATACATAGTGGTGTGATGGACAAAACAGTCAGGTATGCAATACATAGTGGTGTGATGGACAAAACAGTCAGGTATGCAATACATAGTGGTGTGATGGACAAAATAGTCAGGTATGCAATACATAGTGTGATGGACAAAATAGTCAGGTATGCAATACATAGTGGTGTGATGGACAAAATAGTCAGGTATGCAATACATAGTGGTGTGATGGACAAAAACAGTCAG